>JAZHYW010056679.1:0-36911 GCA_037355805.1 Ixodes ricinus
AGGTAAATTCTCCTTTCTTTTGAATTAACGAAGGTCACCAACACTTTGCTTTCTTTGTCCAGCTGGCAGAGGCAAGCTGCACGACCTTGTGACCAGTATGGTGACAGCGACACGTGAAAGATTCATCCCCTTATCCATAGCGCCAAGAGCTAGCCCGCTATCACTTGGGCGTTGTTCCTTTAATATTTTTCTTTCTGTTTACCACATTATGCTGCCACTGCGTCGACTTGCGTCGTCGCAATAGACAAGCTGCTTATAAACATCGCGTGTGGTCGACAGTTGAAAAGCCGTACCGTCTCTGCTCGTTTTCTCGTCGTGTTCTTATCCTATGGAAGAATTTATCCTCGATTGTTGCTACCATTAAGGACCACACCAACGAGAATATTTAGAAGGAACAGAGATATCCTGGTGGCACAGCAACGCATCTAGCATTGACGTTTCCTGCTCCAACCTTTTACAGTCGTAGTTGATGTTGTCCGTTTTTCTCAATGGCCAACTTTCACAGTTCTGGTCAAGTGCGCTGCACTGACTACGATGGTCACAATAAAAAGAAGAAATGTTGGAATGATCGTTTTCGCTCTGTGAAGGACCTGAACATAGATATGCTGAAGTCAGCCCTGCTCACCCCACAGCATTCCAACAGTGAGGATACCGACATGTTGTGTCAGGATGGCTTCGAACGTCTGAGTGAGGAACTTTCTGTGTCCCGTGCATGTAAATCAAGCTCAAGTTCATGCCCAAGCGATGTCTCCGGGCATGCGTTACTGAGAGACATGAAGAAAGAAATTTCTGGCGGCGGACTAAAGACAACTTCCACTGAGAGTGCCGTCGACAATCAGTCCGAAATATCGAAAATCCTACGTGAAAAGAAAGCAAGGCGAAATAGAAGTTACTTTAAGTAGAAATATCTAAACAAAATTGGCTACTGCCTATGGCACAGAACCAAGCAGGTCGAGTCCCCCAACAGATCGTTCTTGTTTCACTTGCGGCAACTGGTGGCTGAATATCCGCCTAGATTTTGTCAATGCGCTGACAAACCGGGAGGGGTGCCAGCTTTCTATACTTATTCCTGCCAGAGTCACTTTTACTGAAGCAAGAGAATTAATTCTAGAAGCATCGAAGTACCTGCTGCGCAAGTCGAGACATTCTGCTGGCAGAGTGTGGCGTCTCGGAATCGTCATATCCATACAGCGGCCACAAGATCAGCGACGACGTACTACGCGTGGCGACTGAGTATTATACCAACGATGATCTTGATTGTTACATTCAAGGTCAGAACAAAAGGGTGCTATAAACGTAATTAGGTACATGAAAGAAGTAGTAATCACAATATTCATGAAAAGGTCTATTCGGGACGCGTACCTAAAGTTCAAGAAAGCCATAACAGGGACTAAATTAGAGATAACGAAACTTTACTCGCTCCGCCCGATGTGGGTGAAGGTGAATTCGAAACAAAGTGTATGCGCCTGCGTGTGTGTCACGAATTTTTAACTGTGTTTTTTTCTGCCGTGAAATCTTCGCGCGAAGAAACAGTCACAATGCAGGAGCTGATGTCTATGTGCCTTTGTTCGGATCCGACACGCGCTTGTTTGGTATCCGGATGCAAGGAATGCCTGAACACCCGTAATTTGACGTGATGACTTTTATAAAATGTTGAAAAGGATTAAGTAACATTGTGCGTGTGGGAGAACGGAGATATAATCCACAAGGCAACTCAACCATATATCTTTCTTGAAGAAATTCAAAATTTGACCAGCCGGTTCATTACGCATGATTACATTCAGAAACTCTAAAGAGATTAAATTCGGCTTGTGAAAAGCGAAGTAACTAAGAAGCGCGTTATGCTTCATTTTGATTTTGGCGAGACTTGGACCATTTCACTACCGAATGAAGTTCAAGAGTACCATTGCGCACAAGCACCACTTTTCGATTTTCACGTGCGTCGCATCAACAGCTAAAGGTGCCCAGAATTTTGGCGTCGCGTCTGAAGACCTCTGCCACGACTCGTCACACGCACTGCTGGCGATTTGAAAGATTGAAGAATGGCTGGTAAACAACGTTCCTGTTTATTTAAGCGTCACCCATGTTTCTGATGGAGCTGTATCTCACTTTAAAAACCGATTCAAGATCTTCGAGTTCAAGCACAGCGTATCTGATAAAGTGAAATGGTTGTTATCGGCATCCGGCAATGGCAAGAACTAATTCGATGGAGTTGGTGGCTTACTCAAGCACCTCAGCACAGTCCACAATTTTCGTTACCGAAACGACGATTTTACAGGACGTCGCAGGGTTTCGTCGAAAAAATCTGGAAGCAAACATGAAACGTCGTACTTTTGAACTTACCAAATGAAGACGTTGAGACGTTCAGGGGACACAAGAAACATCAGTGGGCATCACTAGCTGCTCACAAAGGGATATGCTCTTCGCATGTTAGGTCCAAAATTTAAGTCCTTTGTCAAGAACCTGAGGTAACATTCGCTCGAAGTGTTCCGCCTGATCCCTGAGCCTGGCGTTACTACGCGTACAAGAAGGAAGGGAAGTGAGTGAATAAGTGACTGCTATCGTTGTCTGGAAAAATACTTCCTTGTTCGTGTGCTGGATCAACCAATATGCGCACCCTATTGTGTTTCACATAGACGGTGAAAAGTGCGTTCTGGAATGTGTGTAACCAGTATTTTTATTTATATTTATTGACTTATTTCAAATAGCACAACGCGTGTTCCGCCATATTGTGCGCTTGTTTCAAGTAAATAACTAATATAAGCATCATTTATGACATATCTTGTTTAGAATTTTCAGTTTTTATTGACAAATTCTCGTTTTTAATGTTCTTAATAAACCATTCTTGTTTCCGATCTTAGATTTAATTCTGGAACTCACAAGCGTACAAAGGCAAAACAAGCTGCTGATACCTCTCTATGGCCGGTTATGCATTCAATTCGTTTTTACTCTCTCATAAGGTGGGTTCTGCGTTTCCGGATAAATACGATGAACTCCGAAAAACATTCACCAATAAGAAATTTAAGGATCCAATTTTTTTTTTCCGAACTTTGCCGTTTATTTTATTTTTGTTCAAACTTTTGTGCGTAAGCTTCACAAAAATGTATTTTGGCACCCAGTCAACGCAACACGTCATCAAATCTGCATGGCAATAGTCCAACAGGGTTTTATGTATAAAATAACTGCTCGACGACATTTTCTAGCTGCTGTTTTCTGACTTTTATTCGCTGCAGATAAAAGCCGAAAGCTCAAGATTTTCGTGTATCATGAAAAAAAAGCTGCGAAAAACTTGAAAGTTGTTTTGGAAATTGAACTCCTAGCATGAACCTCCGAATTTTCTAAAAAGAGAAACCCCGAAAAGGCTGAATCATACGTATAGAACTCGGCTTTCCATTTTGATATTAGTATTTAAAACAAATGTCCTGTTCAAATGTGTTTTATTATAGTAATATACATCTTTAATAGAGTCGCAAAAATAATATTTTCCCAAAGCGACCCCTTTAATTGAAGCGTCACTAATCTTCAGTTTTTCCGGCTAACAACTAAAATGCATAAACCTTGCAAAGGAACCAACTTGCGGGAGCTACCGTTTTGCCGATTCGGGCGTACTGTTATGTGTTTGGCGTCTTCTAGCGAAAACACAAAAAAATAGGGGAATTCGGATCATGCCACTAGAAAAGCGATATGATTGGAAATGTTTAAACAAATTATAAAGAAACAAAAAATGTTTTTTTTTTTGTTTCAGAAAAGAGCCTCAAAATATGACCACATTTAGATTATTATGAAGTTTGAGATTTTTTGAAGATCGAAATAAAAATGTATTATCAGCCAACAGGCCACCAATAGGACTACACAAGGGCAGGATTTGGTAAGCGCTAACTAAAAAGAATATGGTGATATAAAGCTCCAAATATGTCACCCGAACGTCAAAGGTACATTGTTTGGCAATTTTTACCTGGATAATGGAATTTGAATAATTTGTCAAGAGTATAACAAAAAAATTTCGGCATAAAATACATTTCCATAGACAAATGTATAAATATTTTAATTATTTTTGTAAGCCTAACAAGTAAGAATTCTTCGCTCAAAAATCAAACATACAAAACTTGATTTTCAGCTTGCTCCACTCTAATATTTTTTCGTAAAACGAAAACAATTTTTAAAGTTTTTTTTAAATTTTTGTAGACATGGGGTTATTATATATATTTAATTGAGAAAAATCCAATTATCTATTCCGACCAGTGTGTTCCATTTGAAACGACCCAATAAACTTATCCTCAGAATTTATAACTTCTACTGTGTGACCCTTTTTAACAAAAAAACATGTGAAACAGAAACCGCTCATATAAATACAATATTGCGTCCAACTTGCTTGAGTGGTTTAATCTGCGCAATATCACCATTTCATCAACCCCATAATGTTTATATATTCATGCCCATATAATTAAAATTTATCACGAAATTCTTCTCTACTCCAGCTGTTAACAATTTTAGTATGTTCTAATCTTTCAAACCATTTAACACATTTTTGTAAATATTTCTAGGGTTTCTTATTTATTTAACATACCATTATTCAATGAACAATAAATATTTTTTTGGCTTTATTAAACGATGACCGTCTATCAATTTTTGTTGAGAACTCTGCAAGCGGTCGGTCATCTTCAACGCGAGGAACTCGCTAGCATTCAGAGAGTAAGTTCTTCACTTAGTGTTCAGATTGTTTTGGGAGCGAAATTTAATAACGGAAAAGATTTTGTCGTCTGGCGGCTTTGCAACTTCCTCTGTAGCAGTACGGTTTATTTATCTGTATGGATTGACCAGAAGACTATAAATATGAATATAAATGTTTAACTCTCTATAAATATATTAATTTTCCTGATCAAGTAGGAGCGCAAAAAATGTTTGTGAATCCTTTTTGCCTTTAGTCTATCACGAATTCCTTGAGTCAGTTCCTTGAACTGTTAGAATGTTTATTCGAAATCAAATATTTCTCAACTGTCATAATTAAAAAAAAATGACGCTTGGCTTAGAAATCCCGTAAAATGCAATGAAACTGTAATATCACTTGGTGGTTATTTATGTGAACCTTATGGTGAAAATTTATGCCATGTAGCCTGGGGTAACATGACGTTGTCACGTGATTTGTGATCCCACGACGTCAGTTTACGTGACGCCAATTTCTCCGCGAAATTTAGCGAAGGAATCGTCATGGTGTACTTTGTGCTCGAGTCGGGCCTGGGGGTGCACATCTGACTTTCACTCTGTCTTCAGTGTGTGTGTATGTATCATGTGCCGGGATCGACTTCCAGGCTTTGTAGCCATCGACACTTACCACTTTTCCTCTTTTTCTAGCAAAATAGAAATACCACTACTATCACGTTGTCACGTGACATGGTCACGTGACTTCATGGTATTATGTGACTTAATCTTACATGGCATAATTATGTTCAATGACATTAATTTATTCACAAAATTTTGTCGGGAAATGATTATGGTAACACGTGACATCTTATGCTGTCATGTAACGTGACAGTGTCACGTGACGTCTAACTGTCCCGTGACATAACCTCACAAATTCCCCGCTAAGTTAAACAAAGAAATTAATGTAACCTGACATCGTGGCGTCATGATACGTGACCGCATAATGTGACCCTAATGAAGCGACGTCGTGGTGTAACAACATAAAACAGCGACATCAATTTCTCCCTCAAATTTTGCAGGAATATTGATGTCGAATGACACCATGATGTCATGTTTTATTTGGATCCCATGCGGTCAGACCAACATGAGCAATAAAGGCCCGTGAAGGGTTTCCATATAAACCTATCACTTGAGCATATAGTTATTCTTTTTCGTGGAGTAGGAAATAAAGACAGGAAGAAAGCGTGCAATCACTGGTCGCAAACTAGACTTGTACAAGATACAAACAAAGTATTTACGTGAAGTTACTGAATACCAGGCAATAAAGTAACTGAGTCGAGTACTACATAGCCAGCTTGGAAAGTATCAAAGTAAAGTACAAAATACTAAAGTAACTTCTTACTTCCAACATACTTTTAAGTTACAAATTGTTTAAAAAGCAACGGAAAAGCAAAAAAAAAGAAAATTAGTACTTCCGGTTCGACCCTCCTTCCTATCAGTGTAAGAAAAAATATGTCCTCTCGCCCCCCCCCCCCCCCCTGTTGAATAGCTGTATAAGCATATACAGTTACTCTACCACCCTTCACACAGGGGCGCCCCGTGTCAGAGGATTATCTTGGCTGCAATCAAAAAGACGTCAGTAGGAAGTAGATGGAACAAGGTTCATTGTTCTAACGTGGGGCAAAAGAAAAGCCACCATGGAGAAGAAAGCGATGTCTCCAGCGCTGTATATAGGTCACTGTCGACCTTCTAAAAAAAAAGGCGGAAGTAACTTGAAACTAACTTAAGAGTGGAGTAAAAGTTACTGGCAAAAAGTACCTAAGTTCGAGTACTGAGTACTCACTTTTGAAAGTATTTGCAAGATACCAAGTTACCCCAAAAGTACTTAAGATACACTAACTTGAGTAGAGTATTTAAGTTACGTACAAGTATGGCGCAAACTTCTTAGTAAAAACCATTGACAGTTAAACTTAATGGACAGATACCGTGTCGTCAAGCCGTTGGATATTCTCAGCATCCGCAAATAGCAGTAGACGGAGAGGAGCTCTGGAGAAAGCCACAGCAGACTTCAGGTTAGCCATGGTTACTTCGAAGCGGTCTCCACAGGTCACTACTACCATCGTGACAGGAATCCTGCGTTAATAAATCAATGAAATGTTTTTTCTTTCATTGGCTGCAATAATGTTGTAATAGCTATTTTATATTTCTCAACCGTGGAATAAGAACATAATGGCTAACGCGCTACCTTTCGCAATAACGACCATGACACCCTCTTTTCAAACCGAGAAATTCGGGATCCCTGATGTCACTGGACATCGTGGCATAAGGAATTCTCTTTAAGGCTCGGCAGCCACATGCGGAATCAACAAAAGTAAAAGAGTGGGGCATGTCTGGGACCTGTAAATATGTTATGGTGTTTTGTTGTGCTACCCAAGCGAAACACATTTGCGAAATACCACGGCTTTACTCTTTACGGTATACTTATCTCAAATTTCAAAACAACTTTCTGGAAACAGCAAATTAGTATCATGAAAAAATCAACATTCCAAATGTCCTGCTCTCTCCGGTTCAAAAGTACTTAAAAAACCGAGGCTTTTGATGTACAATTGTCTCGTGCGTGTAAAAGCTTCAAGGTAATTGTTCCTCACTCGATGTGCCTAGGCGGTGTACGCCATTCGTATACGCTGTTACTTATTCTGCAAACTTTCACTTCAATAACAATATCCTGTGTACGCGCAGGTATAAAATTATCCCCACGGTCGAGTCTGAACACGAAAATGCAAATTGGCGGATTTCATATCCATCAACTTCTATCAAATTTACCTGCGACTCTAAAGAAGGTTGCGGGGATAAACATTTTTTCCTAAATTATGCTTCGTCACATTATAAGTCAAAGCGCAGTTTAACATTGTTAATAATTCAATTAAATGCAAAGGTGCAAGCGATCTGGACAAGAATGACAATAATCCCTGTAGAAAGGGAAAAAAGGGGACAAAGGACAAACACCAATCTTCAAACACAGCTACGTGACTGTTGCGCGTCCGAAAAAGTCCGTCTGGTCCGGTTGTCGAACCCGGGACCTCTCCATTTCCAGTGGAGCGCTCTACCAACTGAGCTAAGCAGGCGTTAGACGTCAGTAGAGCAGACAGGTTTTATTAGCTGCCACCGCTCTAACACCAACAAGGGTGAAAGGCTTGCATTTTAAGGTTATGATCATAATGCGATTAAATGCAAAAGTGCAAGTGGACAAGAATGACGAAAGTAATGCACGACCGAAAAATAATCATAATTTTAAAATGCAAGCCTTTCACCCCTGTTGGTGTTAGACTGGTGGAAGCTGATAAAACCTGTGTGCTCCACTGATGTCTAACCTCTGGTTAGCTCAGTTAATAGAGCGCTCCACTGGAAATTGAGAGGTCCCGGGTTCGATACCCGGACCAGGCGGATTTCTTTCGGTCGCGCACCAGTCACCTAGTTGTGTTTGGAGATTTGTGTCTGTCCTTTGTCCCCTTTTTCCCTTTCTCCAGGGATTTACTTTCGTTAGTATTGTCGCGGATAGAAAAGGCTCGACGAGCGTAAACTAAAAATAAAGGTTTAATCGGCGAAATTGCGCCACAAGCAAGAGAAAGAACGAGCGTCGGAAATGCTTGAGCGAGACTGCGCCGTCGTTGGGAGAGTCTGAGTGAGTCGTCAAGACCATGCTGGGCAACTTATCTTACACTTGAAGTCTCGAACATTCAGACTGGAAAGTTCGGGAGTGAGCTAGGACGAGACTGGCTCCGTAAGGTCATTCTCGCATCCTCTTTTACACTATAGGGCAAGAATATACACCAATCTTCTAGATGTACGGAGAAGCGTTCCTTCTCGTCCATGCACGCAGTAATATAAGTGCCACAAACACAGACAAACACACTAAAAGCGCACAGTAGTGGTTCAATCTTTCACATTGATTAGTTATACTGGTTATTTTACTCGCACATGAAGAAAACGAACATTATGAATTTGCGCTTACGATTTTACTAGATTGGCCTCATGGATCGGCTAGTAGAGTGTGGGCGAATACCTTTTCGAAGTGATTAGCACCATGTCGCCCCTAGCTCTAACTATGCAACGAGAGCTGTCATGTTGTAGCTTAATCTTGCCTTGTGATTCCTATGAATTAAGCAGTGCGATTCGATTTCAACAACTATTCGCGCACCTTTAGCTTAGAGATTTAGCTGCAATGTGATTTATGACCTTATTTGGCCAAGAGTTACTCATTACAAGCTGGGAGGTCACGGGAACACAACGGTCACGTAGTTAATGAGGCGCAGAAAGGGAATCTATTTTTCAGCTCCAGCGATTGCTTTATTGCCAGATAATGAAATCTCACAACCTGCTCTTTGTTTCTATTCAACATGTGAGCGTGTCAACTGCAGACACAATAGTAATCTTCCTTTTTTTCAAAGATCATGGTCTGTGAGGTGTCACTCATTGAGATTTTTAAATCACGTAAACGTGCTTCAACCTGCATAGATAGACTGTAGAGGTTTCATACCTTCAACCTCAAACATCTTAGAAAAAATGCGATGAAAGAAAAATAAGCACTTTTTTCTCTTGTCAAGCATTTCTGCTTCCAGCAGAGTCGCGTAACATGCTTTTGAATCTAAACACTTCAGGTCGCTCGAACTACTGGGTGCTTCCCATCTAAACCTGAAACCCATTTATGACCTTGAATTCCTTACACGTTCTGATGTATGTTCCGCTGGGTAAAACTGAAATTCGAACCCAAGCCGTGACTTTTATATATTTTGTTTTTGCGGTTTTTCTCGCCTGGCATCTAAATATTTGTGTTGCGTGAATGTTTCTCGTATTTTTTAGTAACGGGTCAAATAGCACACGTCCCGTCTCGGTCCCTAAAAAAGTGCCGAGATTAATGCCAGAATATTGGGTAATTCCGGTGGTCGATCGTAGCGCCGGCGGAACCGGGAACCGAAAACGCGCCAGCGGCGCACCACGTGACTCTCTCCACCCGCACACAAAGCGACGGCAACTAGCGTTTTCGTTTGCCTGGGTCGCGCGTGAGCTATGTCGCCGTACTTCAGAAGATAAAAACAGCGCAAAAAACGACGGACCGGATAAAGGAAGACACAAACAGAGCGCAGCGCTCTGTTCGTGTCTTCCTTCATCCGCGCCGTCGTTTTTCGCGCAGTTTTCATCTTCTGAAATATGTCGTACCAACTGTTCCAAGCTTCAACCTGAGCAACGTTTGTAAACATCATGCTCGATTATTTTACGGCAGAATGAGCACTTCGTATGCAACATCATAAAATAGGAGTCTCAGGGATGTGTGCAAAAACGAGTGGCTTCGGAATAGTTCTCGAAATATGGACCTTACCACAGTCAACAGAGTTTACGGGATCTTAAGCTATAAAATTTACAGGAGGCCAGAATAATAAATATGTGTTGTACTGCCTGCACACGCGTCAGATTTTATTATATTTTGTGCATGAGGATCGTACCATTGTACGTTCATGTACCACATATTCGTGATGCACATGAAAGACCCCAGGCTGGTAGTCATGCTGCACTTACTGAATTTTTCGTCTACAGCGTAATCCGGTATTATCTAAGCTCAGAGGAAAACCGACCTTACACAATCTAAACAAAGATGTCTAAATAGCCTTTTTTTAAAGAATAGTGTGCAGGCAGTACAACACATATTTATTATTCTGGCCTCCTGTAAATTTTATAGCTTAAGATCCGTAAACTCTGTTGACTAATGTTAAAATTATGTCGGAGATATTCGGAAACCACTCGTTTTGCACACCATCCCTGGACTCCTATTTTATGATGTTGCATACGAAAGTGCTCATTCACCAAAATAATCAGGCATGACAAACGTTGCTCAGAGTGAAAACTTGGAGCAATTGGTACGACATATTTCAGAAGATGAAAACTGCGCAGAAAACGACGGCGCGGATGAAAATTCGCATCATATATTTAATGTCTTTATCCAGTCCGTGCGCTGTTCTTCTGGTCACGGCGACATACTCACGCGCGACCCAGAACAAACTGAAAAACACTAGTTGCCATCATGGAAAATGGTGCAGCGCGTTTCCAGTTTTGCCGGCGGATCGGCTCCACCAGAATATCCTCGGCACTTTGGACCGAAACGGGACGTGTGCTATTTGACCCGTTATAAAAAATACGAGAAACAAATATTTAGATGCCGAACGAAAAAAAACCGCAAAATCAAAATATATAAAAGTCACGGCTTGGGTCCCTTGGCGGAAACATACATCAGAACGTGTAAAGAATTCAAGATAAATGGGTTTCAGGTTTAGATGGGGCGCCCCAGTAGTCGGCGACCTGAAATGTTGGAACAAAAGCACGTTATGACTTTCTGGAAATGATAGAAAAGTGCTAATTCTTTCATCACGATTTTTTCTAAGATGTTTGGGTTGAAGGTATGGGGAACCTCTACAATCTGCTCAGGTTGAAAACGCATTTGGCTGTTTAAAAATCTCAATGAGTGACACCTCACAGACCATGATGCTGAAAAAAAGGAGATTACTATTGTGTCTGCAATTGGCTGCAACTCCATGATAGAAACAGGTATGGATTTCATTATCTGGCAATAAAGCAATCGCTGGAGCTGAAAATCGTTTGTTTACCTCTGTGTTCCCATTGTTTCCAATGGTAACTCTTAGCCAAATAAGGACATAAATGACTGTGCAACTAAACTAAAGGTGCACTACCAATAATTGTTGAAATCGAATTTTCTTAATTCATAGAATCACAAGGCAAGATTAAGCTACAACATGACATGCAAATCATTGCATAGTTAGAGCTAGGGGCATTTTATGGTGCTATCACTTCGAAGATATTCACCCCACTCACTAACAATGATCCATGAGACAATCTAATAAAACAATTTTTTTAAATTCATAATATTCGTTTTCTTTCATGTGCAATAAAATAACCAGTATAACTTAATCAATGTGAAAATTGAACCTACTGCAATGCATTGTTTGTGGCATATATTACTGCGTGCATGGGCAATTTTTTTGGAACGCTCTCCATACATCTAGAAGATTAGTGTATATTCTTGCCTATAGTGTAAAGAGGATGCGAAGATGACTACATACCAGAGCAGTGTCATCACTCCCGAACTCCAGTGTAGATAAGTTGCCCGTGTCTTGGCAACTCACTCAGACCTCTCTAACGGCAACGAGTCTCACTCAAACATTCCGGCTCCTTCTTTCTGTGGCAATTTCGCCGATTAAACCTTTATTTTTAGTTGCTCGTCGAACCTTTTCTATCTCATACTAACGAAAGTAATCAGGAGGAAAAAAGGGGACAAAGGACAGACACAAATCTCAAACACAACTAGGTGACTGGTGCGCGACGAAAAAATCCGCCTGGTCCGGAGTGTGAGACCCGGGACCTCTCAATTTCCAGGTGGAGCCGCTCTGCCAGCTGAGGCTAACCAGGGGTTAGACGTCAGTGGAGCACGCGGGTTTTATCAGCCATCCGATCCAGTCGAACGCCAACAGGGGTGAGGCTTGCATTTTAAGGTTATGATTATTTTCGGTCGTGCACCGTCATTCATCCACTTCTACTTTACGCTAATCACGTATAATCATAACAAAATGCAAAAAAGCCTTCACCACTGTTGTTAGAACGAGTGGTGGCAACAACTTCTCTACTGACATCTGCTTCTGCTCAGTTGTGTACTCCACTGGAAGTCCCAGGTTCAGCCGAACCAATTTAACTTTTTCGAGACTAGTATATGTTTGAAAGATTGTGTTGTCACTTTGTCCCCACACTCTACAGGGATTATTGTCATTCTTGTCCAGATCGCTTGCACCCCAGATTACTAACAATGTTAAACTGCGCATGTGACGAAATAATTTAGGAAAAATGTTTATCCCCGCAACCTTCTTTAGAGTCGCAGATAAACTGATAGAGATGATGGATATGAAATCTGCCAATTTCGTGTTGAGCCGTGGAGATAACCTGCGCGTACACAGGATGTGTGTGAAGTGAAAGTTTGCAGAACAGCGTACACCATGAGGAATAATTACCTTGAAACTTTACACGCACGGGGATATTGTATCAAAAGCCTCGGTTTTTTAAAAATTTGAACCGGAGAAACAGGACATTTGGAATGTTGATTTTTCATGATACTAATTTCCAGAAGTTTGTTTTGAAATTTAGTAAAGTATACGTAAGTAAAGCCGTGGTATTTCGCAAATGTTTCGCTTAGATTAACAAAATATTTTAGGTCCCTACTTCTTTTGCGACGACTCCGCATGTGGCTGCCATATACACGATGTCCAATGACTTCAGTTTGAAAAATAAGATTATTGCAGGTATAGCGTTATGTATTCTTATTCCACGGTTGAAAATATAAAATTATTACAACATAATTGCATGCAATGAAAAGAAAAACTGACTCATTAACACCCAAGTTCAATACGTGGTAGCAGTGACCATGGAGACCCATCGAAGTAATACCTGAAAGTCTGCTGTGGCTTTTCTCCAGAGCTCTCTTCAAATCTACCTGTACAAATGAAGTATCCAACAGCTGACTTGCTGTGTGTATTAAGTTTAACTGTCAATAGTTTGCGCCATACCTTGCGTAACTTAAATATAAAACCTACTCAAGTTGGGTGTATCTTAAATACTTTGGGAAGCAACTGTATCTTGCAAATACTTTTCAAAGAAATCAATATGAGCACTAGGTACTTTTGCCAGCAACTACTCCACTCTTAAGTTGGATTTCAAGTTACTTCCACCTTTTTTTAAGAAGGTCGACAGTAGCAGCAAGCATCGCTTTCTTCCTCCATGGTGGCTTTCTTGCCCCACAGTGCGACAGTAGACCTGTTCCATCTGCATCTACTGACTTGTCACATCCTCTGACAGAAAAAAAAAAAAAAAAAAAAATGAAGGGTGGTAAATAACTGTATATGTTACAGCTTATTCAACAGGGGGGGGGGGGCAAGTATACTCTTACACTGATAGAATATTTTTTCTTTTCAGTTGCTTTTTAAACAATTTCAGCAAAAGTATATTTGGAAATGGAAAGTTACTTTCGTATTACTTTACTGTGCACCAAGCTGTATAGCCACTCGACTCAGTTACTTTATTACTTACAATATTCAGTAACTCACGTAAATATTTTGTTTGTATGTACAGAATAGTTTGCATTCTCTACTCCACGAAAAGAACTAATATATGCTCAATGTATAGGTTTATATGAAGCCCTTCACGAAGCCTTTTAATTTAGCCATGGTGTCTGACCGCATGGTCCAAATAAAGCATGACATCATGGTAATCATTCGACATCAATACAGAGGAGAAATTGATGACGCCTGATTTTATGTTGTTACCACGACGTCATCGCAAATTCATTGAAAATGCGGTCCTCATCATGACGCCACGATATCAGGTTACATTGAACAACATTTGCTGCTTGGGGAGGTGTCGCAGGACAGTCACGCCCGGCACTGTCACGTTATGACAGCATGTCACGTGTTACCGTATTTCAACAAATTTTGTGAATAAATTAATGTCATTGTATACCGACAACAATATAAAAGTCGAATAATACCATGAGTCACGTGACCATGTCTGTGACTGGCGCAGATGGTGACTTCTATTTTGCTAGAAAAAGAGGAAAGTGGTAGATTAATCGATAACAAAGCGCCTGGAAATCGATCCCGGCACATGATACATACACACGCGAAAGACAAATTGAAAGTCAGATTAGCCGGACTCGAAAAATGACGATTCCTTCGCTAAATTTCGCAGATATTAATCGCATAGAAGCTGACGTCGATGGAACAAAAATCACGTGATATCATACCCAGGCCACATGGCGATTTTCACCATAAGATTCACATAAATAACCACCAAAGTGATATTACAGTTTCATGCATTTTGCAGGATTTCCTGAAGCCAAAGCGTGGCCTTTTTGTGACAGTTGAGGAAATATTTGATTTCGAATAAACATTCCAGCAGTTCAAAGAATTTGCTCAACTCGTGATAAACTAAAGGCAAAGAATTCACAAAACATTTTTGCGCTCCCTACACTTGATCACGAAAATTAATATGACTAGAGAGTTAAACATTTTATATTTATATTTATGTCTTCTGGTCAATCCACCAATATACAGAGGAAATTTACTAAGCCGCCGAACGTAAATTTCATTTAAAACAATCCTGAGCAGTAAGTGAGCCTCTCTAGTGCGAAGTTCCTCGCGTTGAAGATGACCGGCCGCTGCGAGTTATAATAAAATCTATTATTCATTGAATAATGGTATGTTAAATAAATAAGAAACCCTAGAAATATTTTTTACCGTTAAATGGTTTGAAGCCGTATACTAAAATTGTTAGCTGAAAATTAGAGAAAAAATTCGTGATAAATTTTAATTATATGGGCATGAATATATAAACACTGTAAGTGATAATGTGATATTGCGCAGATTAAACCGCCAGTAATATTCTGTTTATGAGCGGTTTTCTGTTTCCTGTTTTTTTTTTCAGGTCACGCAGTAGAAGTTACAAATTCTGAGGATAGGGTCATTCAAATGGAACACACTGAGTCGAATAGATAATTGGATTTTCTCAATTAAATATATAGTATGTCTACAAAAATTAAAACTTTAAATTGTTTTCGTTTTACAGAAAATTAGGTAGGTAAGCTGAAAATCAAGCTTTATGTGATTTTTGAGCAATATACTTGTTAGGCTTACAAAAATAATTAAATATTTATACATTTGTCTATGGAAATGTATTTTATGCCAAATTTTTTGTTATACTCTTGACAAATTATTCAAATTCCGTTATCAAATTTTCATCTGCCAAACCAATGTACCTTGCATTCGGAGCTTTATATCACCATATTCTTTTTAGTTAGCGCTTATAAATAGCCTTGTTAGCTGATATCAATTTTTATTTCGATCTTCAAAAAATCACAAATCTAAATGTGGTAATGTGGCTTTTCTGAAACAAAAAAGAAGAGCATTTTTTATGAATTTGTTTTAAACGACATCATATAAAAAAAATTGGTATGATCAAATTCCCTATTTTTTTGTGATTTTCCTTGAAGAACGCCAAACAACAGCCACGCCCAAATCAACAAAATAATAATACTAAGTTGAGTTCCTTGCAAATTTTTAGTGTGCCAGAAAAATGAAGGTTAATGACACTTCAATTCAAAGGGAATTAAACTTTGGGAAAATATTATTTTTTGCGACAAGATGTCTATTATATAATAAAACGCATATTTATTTAAATACTAATATCAAAATGGAAAACCCGAGTTCTGTATGTATGATTCGCTCAGGTTTCTCACAGAAAATTCGGAGGTTCTCGCAGGTTATTTCCAAAACAACTTTCAAGTTTTCGCAGCTTTTTCATGACACGAAAATCATACTTGAAACTTCAACTTATCTGCAGCGAATAAGTCAAGCAACATGCATCGTCGAAAATTTAATTATTTTATACATAAAATTTTGTTGAATATATGCAAATTGATAATATTACGTGAGCTGATGCCGTCTATTTTTGTGGCTTACGCACAAAAATTTGAACAAAATAAACAGCAAAGTTCGGAAAAAATTGGATCCTTAAATTTCTTATTGGTGAATGTTTTCAGGTTCATATGTTGTCGAATTTTCAGAACTCCACTATGAGAGGTAAAACGAATTGAAATGCATAACAGCGCCCATAAATAACTTGTGACCTTGGGAATGCAGCCTAAGATCAGACAAAGAATGGTTTAATAAGAACATTAAAAACGGAATTTATTAAAACTGAAAATTCTATGTCATAAATGACTCTTATTTAAAACAAGTAAGCACGCAATATTACTAGATTTTGCAAATAAGCCAATAAATATAAATAAAAATACTGGTTACACACATTCCTGAACACACTTTTCTAAATCTATGTGAACACAATAAGTGCGCATAATTTTAAAGAAATGTTTTCCAGTTGTAATGCTTATCCCTTGTGCTTCCCTTCCTTCTTGTACGCGTAGCCCCGCCAGGCGCAATCGGAAGAGAACGCAGGCAAATGTTACCTCAGGTGCAGACAAAAGGATAAATTTTGGACCTAGCGAAACATATCCCCTTTAATGGCAACTGAAATGATGCACCCCTTGGTGATTTTTTGTATCCCCTGAAATGTCTCAACGTGCTAAAACAATTAATTCAAAAATACGACGTTTCCTCTTTTGCTCCAGATTTTTTCGACGAAATTTTCGCAAGTAAAATCGTCGTTTCAGCAACGAAAATTGTGGGCTGAATAACAGTGCTTGAGTAAGCCATAACTCCATCGAATTAGTTCTTGCCGCAGCAGCCATTTCGCGCTGTGCCGAAACTCGAATCTTGAATCGAGTTTTAAAGTGAGATACAACTCCATCAGAAACATGAGTGACGCTAAATAAACAGGAACATTGTTTACCAGCCATTTTCAATCTTTCGTTGACGGAAGATGCTCAGACGCGACGCCCAAATGACGCACGTGAAAATGAAATTGAGTACTTGTATACTTCATTCGGCTTAATTCAAGTCTCGCCCCGTCAAGTAATAATACTTCTCGTTTCCTTTCTAAACGATTTCATCTCTTTGGAGTTTCTGATATCATGCATGCTCTTGGAATTTCTCAAGAGAAGATATATGGTGATTTGATTCTCCCAAATGCCTATATGCTCACGCATTTTATAAAAGTCATCACGTAAAATTACGGCTGTTCCATTCATCGAATACCCAAACAAGCGCGTGTCAGATCAGGTAAGGCACATAGACAGCCAGCTCCTGCATTGTGACTCTTCTTCGCGCAAAAAATCACGGCAAACAGAGTTGACACACGCAGTCGCATACTTGTTTCAGCATCGAAAGCGAAGTGATAAAGTTTCGTTATCTCTAATTTAGCTCCAGACTTTAGGTACGCGTCCCCAATAGGTTTTGCTTCATGAATATTATGTTACTACTTCTTTTCGCAATATAATTACGTTTATAGCACCCTTTGTTCTCACTGATAAGCAATCAGATCATCGTTGGTATAATACTCAGTCGCCACGCGTAATACGGCCTTATGTGATTCCCAGACGCCACACTCTAAATATCGACTTATAGCTGCAAATTGATTCTCTTGCTTCAGTAAAGTGACTCTGGCAGGAATAGAAGCTGGCACCCCCTCAGTATCAGCGTGACAAAATCCTAGGCCGAATTCAGCCACATTGCCGCAAGGTAGGCTCTGTTGAGCCTGCTTGGTTGGTAGCCGTTTAGATATTTCGTAACCTTGCTCGTTTTCTATATTTCGGACTGATTGCGGCGACGCCGCCATAAATTTCTTCATGATAATCTTTCAATAACGCATGCCGGAAACATTGGGCAGACAGTATGCGCGTGACAGTTCACGAACGTTCGAAGCCATCTGGCCGCAAGCATGTCGGTGCAGTAGACTGTAGTATGTTCAGGTCCTTCAGCGGCCATTCCAACAGGCCATCGTAGTCAGTGCACTTGACCCAGAACGAGAAAAATGGACAACGTATAAGACGAAAATGCTAACGTGCACATGCCACCAGGTGCTCTGTTCGCTACAAATCTTCTCGTTGATGTCCGCTGTAGTCTTCCATAGGATGCGACGAAACAGCAGAACGATACGGCACCTTGAGCCACGCGATGTTGTCACTGCTGTCGACGACACCAATAATGACAAACAGAAAGAAAAATATTAAAGGAACAACGCCCAGATAATAATTCTTGGCGCCTAAGGGTCTTTCACGTGTCATGTCTACTGTCTAGCGCAGATGTGCAGCTGCCTCTGCCAGCTGGACGAAATCAGCTGTGCGAGAAATCTAGTTCTAAGAACTTTCATGCGTTTGTTTGATATTCCTTTTGACAAAAGGGAGTAAATTTAGTGTGTCTGAAGTGTTCGAATAATACGGCTCTTCTCATTGATGTGGCACGAATGTTTAACCCTTCCAGACTGAAAACTATACCCGAGGTGAGCTGTCTGTGGCAATGCTTTCAAAAGTAAGAGCCAGTACGCTCGTGCGCTTTGAGTGCCAATTGAAGCAAGCACGCGCTTCACGAGACCGCGCTCTCACTGCTCGATCGGTACTCAAAGCGCGCAAGCGCTTCGCGCTCCTGCTTTTTACTCCATTGCGGAAAAAATGATTAACGAGTAGATAAGGTTAAACATTGAAACGAAAACACTTGCATGACCTGGTTTTTTGCCGATTGGGGCATGTATCTGCCTTGACATTTTCAAGCGAATGTACAACAAACAAGTGGGCATTGGGATCACGCCACTGAAGAATATGACTGGGAATTATTAAACATTATAAATAAAACAAAGTATATTTTAATCAAACAGTTTCAAAATATGACCAAATTTAGATTTTATATGAAGTTTCAGAATAATTATATAAACTAATTCGTGAATATAATCAAACAAACCTACCATCAGCCATATCCTACGGGCAGCATTACACGAGAACAGTATTTGAGTAGCGCTAATTAAATAGGCTCAAATATGTCTCCCGAACTTCAAAAGGTACTATGTTGGACAATATTTATCTCGGTAATGGAATTTCACATATTTGTCTAGTGTATAACAATAAAATACTCGCATATAATAGATTTAAACAAAAATATGTAAAAAATATGTTAAACATTTTAGTATGCATCAAGTAAGAGATGCTTCGTTCGAAAATCAAAACAGAATATTTATCTTTCACCTTGCTCCACCTAATAAGTTGTTTTGTTAAACGAAATTTTTTTTTTATATTTAACGCGGTTTTGTTTATTAGACATGAGGTTATTATAAATATTTAATTGAGAAAATCCAGATACCCACCCCCGACCCGCATGTTCGATTTGAAATGAAACGACCCCATTGGCATTGGGCTTATATGAGAGGATTAAAATAATCATGCCATAATTTTTGTCATGAGACTCGTTAAACCTTAAAATATCGACTAGCGTAAGCCATGGGCTTGCCATCGGGCTACTCTCTCACCTCATCGAAGCTATTTCAGGCTTTCAACAAAGCTAATTCATATGTAAGAGCAATATTAAAATGTTCCTTCAAGTCTACAATATGATTCGTCTGTGATACTAGCTCGCCTTGAAATCACTTTCACCACAACTTATGAAGAAATTTTCAACACCTGAAGCTATGAACTAACCGTCAGATCTCTATACCCGTTTTCACCTCAAGAAAACAGTAAGTTTCTGCGCATTGTCCATACGCCGCGCGAAATAGGAGTGTGCGGCACCTAAAGGGCGCGTCGTGCAACCGATGTTCCCGCCAAACGACTCTGTTGAGAACCACACTGCGGCGCCACTGTCTTGTCGCACGCTTCTCATTATCACTTCGCAGCCAATCAGATTGCGGCGTTACCATTATGAAGGCCAAAGAAGCAATCAGGCAGCGCATGAATATAATAAGCCCTGCAGTTTTTTGTTCAGTGAGAACGGCAGGGCATATTATGTTCATGCTCGGCCTGATTCCTTCTTCAGACTTCATAATTAGTAACACCGCAATCTGATTGGCTGCGGAGCGATAATGAAAAGCGTGCGACAATAACGCCGCAATCTGATTGGCTGCGGAGTGATAATAGAGAGCGTGCGACACCTAAGTGGGCGCGCCGATCCAACTGATGTTCCCGCCAAACGACTCTGCTGGGAGCCGCAACGCGACACCACTGTCTTGTCGCACGCTTCCCATAGTTCTATCCAGATTTGGTTGTCGGAGGCACAGGCGATGCTTTGGCGTTTGAAACGTGTACTCCTTGATAAGATAACGTGTACCCACTCCAAAATGCTAATAAATATATCTTAAATCTTCACGTAAAGGTGAAAATGAGTAATCATCCGCGAGAAGCCGGACTTTTTTCCTATGGTTCTTGAGGTGAAAACAGGTATAGTGACGTTGAAGTTCAAAATGACTCCGAGTTAGAACATAAAACAGCTGTCATCTCTAGTTTATACCATATTTGGCAGCATCGGCCCATCTAGGTCATAAATAATCTAGTAATCATTTAGCTTTTCTTTTTTTGAAAATTCCAAGTACCAATTGATCTAAGCAATCTACCGTACCATCAGCAATCAAATATGGATATTAGGTAGGAAAGCCGGTTGACCTAAGCAATCGACTAGCCATTGAGTTTGGTCGACCCATGCCATGAACTAGCCATAATACCTAAGGCGAAAATGGCATGAGGGGCCACCTAAGCGATGAAGCATGCGCCACACTTCAATCAAAGTTTGTAAGGTTTTCCAGCCTAAGCAATAATAATTTGTTTCGATTTCTTTTATAAATTCCAAATACATTTTTTGACGTGAAGTACGAGCTAACTTTGATTGACCGTGTAACTTCCTCACTGCCTCCAGAACACAGATCAAGGACTGGCCGGCAAATGTCCTCGAAAAGATCACCTACGAGTTACGCCTTGTCCGCCCTCCCAAAGGGCCAGACATGATAAAAGAGTGCAGCTTTCAGCGGATGTTTCTACCCAGTACGTATCCCACGGAGCGAACTTGGACCCGAGGGCTTCGGCACTCACATCTACCATTCTCAGAAATCGCTCCCTCAGGAGATGTTCGGCATGAGGCGGCGTCAGAGGCGTTACGCGAGCCAAAGCGGAGAGCAAGTCAACTGCTTCTTGTGCAGGAGTTGCGGTGACGTCAGAACAACGTTGAGCTCTGATTGGCTCTTATTGAAGGATAGTGGCTAGACCTCAATGCTAGGTGCCTTGATGTTTACCCACTAATTTTTTTCAATCAGCCAATAAGAGTTGGGCGTTTTGAAGTTATCGCAAACCCTGTGCCAGAAGAATACGAACTTGTGTTCCGCACACCTTTTAGAAAAACAAGGCCTGGGCCTTTTTTTCGAATGTGGTCACTGTTTGGAACAGATCCACCCTGCACCACCTAGCTGTATGTTATTGCGTTGACGTAACTTCGTTCATTATCTTGTTGTTGTGAGCTGTCTGACGGAGGCGAGCGTTCCAAGAATTCGCATAATACTCTCGGGTGCGTAGTGCACAGTAGCTTAAAATTCGTATAACGCTGACGTAGAACAATAAAATTGCGGATAATTTTGTGCGACTACCACTTCCAACTTCCAAAGTAACAATTTGGGATCTGAATAATTTGCAGCAGAAAGTTTGGCCGTTATTTTTTACAACTCCAGAAGAGATCAGCAAAAGTGATCGCCTTGGTTCCTAGCCCTTTTTGTGTATATCAGCTCCTCTATATAACGCCTTTCATTGTCTATAAATACACAGCCCAGCACACCCTGTTCGTTGCTTCGTCAAGAGAGCAAAGCACGCGCCATACGGACGAAGTTTGCAGGAGGCGCCTGCCAAAATATTTTCATTGAAAAGTTACATACTTCGTTCATCGATTGAGCTGAGGCTACGGCTAAAACTACAAGCGCGAGCTAACCCGCGCTCCTGACTCCGAGACGTTCCTTTCCAGCGGGCAGCTCGTTCTGCGGAAGTACGTTTTAAAAGGGAGTTTTCGTAGATCGCATTTCCCCCTCCGCTAAGCCCTCCGCAACGAAGAAGTTGCTACTGCGCCTTCGCGCCGATAGCCTTGACTGAGTTCCCGGTATCGTAGCGGGACGGCAAAAACGATCTACGAAAACTCGCTAAAGTCAAGATCTCGTGCTCTCGAGCTTGCAGAAATTGGCTGCAGTCTCGTCTTAAGGGTGAACGGAGCATAGTGCCTAATATACATTTATTAAAAGACAATAGGATAACTAATTTTTTGCTCGTCATGTGCTTTTTCAAACAAGCGGTCGCAATTTCTTTTTTAAACTAAGGTTTTCCGTCGCCTTCCACGAATATTACGAACACAGATGAGCAGATATTTGGAACGTTTCATGTTGGTGTCTATTCAAAAGTGTAAAATTAAATATACAAGAAACCGTTAGCTGGATATTTTTTAGGGTTCATCATTTACGGTACTACAGTTTACCTTCGTGACATTAACCAATGACAGGGGTAAAAACGTGTACCACTCTGGGGTTAATATCATTTGAGTAATCACCTAGCTCACCTCTGCCCGGAGTGTTTATGCGTATATTGTAGTGTTTAGCTCGGAAGAAAATATGTTGGAAACAACTCAATCGTTTGGTGAATCAGTGTCAGTGCCTATAATGAGGCAGGCAAGTGTAAGAAATACACTGTCACTATACTGTAAGACAATTTTAAAACCTATAGTACTCAAGAAACAAAAAACGTTTGTTTGTCATCATGGTCATCGTTCTATTTCTTCGGCCACAGACAACAATTGTCTATGAGGTTGATAAATTTGAACGTAAGTAAAAATTCGCAACACTGCTCTGACAGACAGCGCGTTATTCGTCACTGTCACTCGAAAATTGATATTAATTACGTTTTTGAGTTGTACAGAAAACGCACTTGTGCGCAGTACTTCGCTGCTAGACGAGAACTCTACCGTTTGTCACAGAACAGTATTTTCTCTCCAAATTAATTGTCTGAAAGGGGCGATGAAACGACTTTTGTACTTTGCGCAAAATACCGCTTAGAACGGATCCCTGACGTTAATGACTTATGACAGTCGCGTTTGTTTTTCACCCCACGCAATAGAAGTCGCAGAAAAAATTAAATGAATAACGAGCGGAGTTCACCCTCAGCTCGCAGCCAGAAGAAGCGGCCACGTGATTTGGAGTCGATTATATGCCGCCAACGGTGAAGAAAGCCACGCGCTGGGGTTGGCAATTGGTCACAGGACACGCGCTGAGTTCCAGACATTGTTTTGGTTCGGCTATTGTTGTCATTGCAGTGATTGGACACGGGCCACTCCCCGAAGGCTTCTCGAGCTATCGATTATCACGGGCCGAAATCGAGTGCGCACGCAATGCTCGGGTCCCAATCTATGAGTCGCATTCGAATAACGTCAGTGGGGGTTGCTGCGATCCCCCAGTTACGTCATCAAGTTTCGCGCGAAGGGGATTTAGGGAAAATGCTCGCTTTTGTCCTTGAAATTACACCGCAACAAAGGAGTGTCTTGGCCAGTAGCGTTGCGTGCGATTATCCTTGAGTCCCACTAGTGCCGGTAAGCTTGTGTAAAATGAAAAGAATTAAATTTACTATCGTTGCACCACCCCTTTAAGTTCGCTTGTTCTGGAAGAGTGTTCACTGAAATTATATCTTGGTGATAGTTAAATTGACAAGTCAGGCTTGATGCATATGTAACAGAAAATGGTATTACAGGCAGATAAAGCATCAAAACTAGAAAAACAAAACCGGGTTTCGGGAGGAAGTATTCGGACGTCATGTGGAACAGGACACATTGCCAGCCAGTCAAAATACCGTAAAAATTAGGAAACATTGCAATTGAGAGAAAGCGCGTCCACGCTGCCGCTGCATGTTTTATGGTGGCCTTTACCCGATTCACTCAGACGGGAATACTTTTGTTTCCGCAGAGTTTACTTCCCCATGAAGACGCAGTTCTGTACGTCGACTCAGACGTCGTATTCGTCCATCCGCGTGGAAGACCTCTGGAGCTACTTTGGCCAAATGAATGACCAGCATCTGACTTTAATGATTTCTGACGTCGAGGACACGTCACTGAATCCGTACTTCAATAGGACTCGCGACATGCCCCGCTATAAACGTTACGGTATGCCACCAATGCGCCTTTCTCTGTCTTTATCGAGAGTGCACGCACAACCATTTTATAATTAGCTATTCGAGTATGGTGATTCAGAGCCGCAGAAAGAAGACGCTTTGTCGACAACTAATATGGCCAGACTGAAAACTAAAATAAAAGTTACTGGTCAATTGCGAGGTAAGCAACACTAAGGTCGGTGACAGGTTAAGAAGCCAGCAGCTAGCTCCGCCTTCAGGACGCAGTCAGTGCATTCCGCCGAAATTTGATTGCACTTGTGGCGAAGTGTTATCAAGGGCAGAAAGCTCGAACTCGAAGCGGAGACATTCACGTTGTTCTTGACCTATCACCGTGTGTTGCCAACAACAGCTATTTGAGGGCAGGGTGCTTTGGTGGCGTCCTCTGTATCGTTCCTTCCCTATGATGCCACGACCAGGAGTATTACAGTGCAATCCACTTATACCGATACCACATAGAATGATGCACCGCTTAATTACGATCAGTTTCTAGAGTTTCTAGACTGAAAATGATCAGTTTCTAGTCCAGATACAACGATAATCGGTTATAACGATTGAAATTCTGGAGTTTTCATTTTCGTTATAAGTGGGTTGCACTGTAGTTGCAAAGCACAAGTTTGCTAACTCATGGCTGGAATGTTTACCACAGAGTAAAGGGCGGTCCAAACCAAGCCGCAAAACGTGCCCGCAAGATGCTTGCGGGATTCTTGGTGGAAGTATATGGGCGAGAAGCGCACCGGGACACCGGAGACGGAAAGAATCAGAGGGAAAGGAAAAGACGCACACCGCAGGCGGGAGAAGGAGAAAGGCATCATTTATGGGATTTTTGAGTGGTTTCGAGGGGGAGAATACCTCCCTTCGTCGTTTTGTTGGGTTCCACGAAAAGAAATTAGCACCCCCATCCCGCTCAAGGTTTGCGAGAGAGCGAGAAGCGGCTGTGCGGCTCTCTCCGGGGCCGTGAACGTCACGCCTGTCACGTGACTGTTGACGTCACTTCTCTCTCGCCGGATTTTCCTGGGACCCGTCTTCCCTGTTTTCGGGATTGTTTTGGACCGCACTTAAGCGGAGGGCAGGGCTTGACGGCATTTCGGGGGGGGGGGTTAAATTTATCTACCTCTATGTCTCCTCCCCGAATTGGCTTACACCATTCGGATGACGTTATTTTACAGAAACTATTATTTCGGTTCCGATTTAATCCCACCAAAATCTTTTGGTGTGGTGAAGGACATTCATGTTGATGGCGTAACATGAAAGTGGTCTGCTTCACTTCAGGTCTCAACTCCGGTGTGATGCTGATGAACTTGACGCGGATGCGTGATTTTGGCCTGGAGGCTATCCTGATGGGCCTTTTTGATGAGTACCAGAATGACCTGGTATATCGGGACCAGGACCTCTTGAACGTCGTGTTTCGCGTCCATCCCGAAAAAGTTCTTCTAGGGGCATGCCGGTGGAACTTTATGCACGCTGCCTGCTGGTCCAAAGTGGCGTGCAAGGGCCAGACGCCAGCACTCGTGCATGGTACGTTCAAGACATTCAGCCATCCTACCAGAGTGAAGGGTATGAGGGCCATCGGCTTCGCCATGCAGCAGGTGGGTAGAAACTGATAAAAGAAACGTTTCCATCCTCGTTTAAGTGGCACGACAAACACAATTTAGTTTCTACCATGAACGAAATTTGTTATCTTGACGACCCCAACAATATACCGCAGTAGTGTACGTTTGCATTGATATCTTTTTTTCATTTTATTAATTTATTATCAGGGCACCAAGACGTTACAGAAGGCAGTAGATAAATTATTGAAAAATACAAGGAGTACAACGCTAAACTAAGCAAAAGAACTTTAATATCAATGGACAAAGCAACAAATTTGTACAATGCAGAAATAAAACAAGGCAGAACAAAAATACATCAATAACAAAAAGAAGCAGGAGCATCACGAGAGCGTTATTAAAAATATTATGTAATTTATGTTTTAAAAAGCATCGGCATCAGTTATTGAGAACATTGCGTGGGGTAACTAGTGATAAATCTTGTGAACTAAACATAAACGATATATTGTTGTGCGAGAAGAGAGACTACGCAATGCTAGATATGCTTTCGTAAAAGTGACGTCTCGCTGTGCAGTGATAATTCGTAGAATAAAACAAGCAGAAAGATTTTAGATGGACTCAATAGCAGATGCAAGCGATTATTTCAGGGTTCCAGATAAGGGTTGTATATTCAAGTGTACTACTAAATACAGATTAATGCAAAAATAGCTTTAAAAAACTGAGTGAAACGAAAATCAGTAGAACCCATCCTTTGGGAATGATTATCTACGTTAATGCGAATAGCATCAAACGGTGCGGAGTTATGCGCGTTCGTCAGGTGGCCGGCACACTCTAGATACGCCAGCCCACTCTTGAGGCGATTCTAAATTTGTTGACACTTTCACAGCCCTGCGCACGATCTCCGCAGCCCAGCACGTGCGTTTGTGTCACTTAGGAAGGCGAGCAAAGCACGCGCCATACGCACAAACACTCAAAATAGTACCGACCAGACTTTCTGGCGTCTCAGCTAGTCTCAACCAACGGTATTTAAACGGTTGTTTATATCTTTACCATAGACGCGCTCTACAGCGCTGTCACAGCTACCGGTGCGCGCGCGCTCCATGCACGAGGGCTCATTCCGCTCTCGTGAGGCTGAGCACGGCCGCTACATCACCCTCTCCCGAGCGCGGGAGAGGGTGAGCTAGCGGCCGTGCTCAGCCTCACGAGAGCGGAATGAGCCCTCGTGCATGGAACGCGCGCACCGGTAGCTGTGACAGCGCTGTAAAGCGCGTCCTATGGTAAAGATATAAACAACCGTTTAGAGTGCGTTGAATGACTGCCTTCATAGCTCTGTGGTTAGCGCGTCTGCCTGCTGATCAAAGGGTCAACGATTCGAATCCCAGCCGGCGCCGGTCTTTTTTATTTATTTATCGACCCGCGGCGTAAGAGGTTAGATAGCCAGATAGATAGATAGATAGATACATAGACGAAAAGTGCGTGAAGTATCCAAAGAATGCTATTCGCATTAAAAATATTTGAGACAATTAATAAGCGATTAGCGTCGTTAGTGACATATTAATCACGGATATTCTAGGAAAAGAAGTCGACTACATGAACACTGAACTATTTATAGGAAGAAACAAAAGAGGGATAATGGTTACTGTAGTAGGGGGGACACGCGCTCTTTTAAATGGGGACTCTTATAGACGTACATTTAAAAATGTTAAGTTCCATAAGGCATTTTGTGCTCCAGTGGGTTACTTAATTAATTAATATCGGTGAAGGGAATAGGTGCCGCAATCGTTAGTTTGTTATAAATAACACAGATGTCAGCCTATAAGCTATAAGAGGAGCAGATATTCATAGATAGATCGTATTATATATATATATATATATATATATATATATATATATATATATATATATGTAAACGATCGTTGCGTGGGGCGGCAAGAAGTATATAAGAGATTTAACGTGCTTCGAAGCTCTTCGTGGAGTTTTATCCGATATTGGTCGACGTTTCAGCCTGAGTCAGGCCTTCATCAGGACCGGCTACAAAATATCTTTCATCGTCGGGTCTCGAGACCCCCGAGTCCAGTCACATGTCACATGACGTGCATACCTTATTGAACGCAAGATAACAGGTGGCCACTTATTTTGGATGGGAGGTCAGGAGTCAGAGGCTCGCAGCTAAACTCACCACAAAGTCAAAGGGGTCTCCTTTTTGCCTGCATTAACAAACAGCAAACCAATCACAAAAAGGTGGTGCGAGCTAGAAACACTGGCACTCAACAAATGGTAAAAAGAAACCAAAACCACACGTTACACAGACAGTGGGTTGTACAGCGTACAAGTGAGCGCAGCAGTACTTTTTATCGCCTCATCGACAAAGAGCGCACGGTGTCTGCGGAACAAAAATACTCTTAGGGCTATACCAGGCTCAGAATTATTAATATGATATAAGCGAGTGCGAAATACTGCGGAAATGAATCTTAAACCGACACAGCTGCAAAAGTTTTAAAATTAATTTATAGGTCTGCCAGACCAAGCAGAAACAACACGGCGATTGCCCTTAAAAATATCTGCACGTAATAAACTGTAAAGCGGCCCTGAAACGACTTTTTAACTGTTTTTTTTTTAATTTGCAACCGAACCTGATTGCACTGAGCGTAGTGACTTAGTCAAGCATTTCTTTTCTCAAATTTCGCTTTATACTCAAAATAAACTAAACTAAAATTACAAAAACGAGCGAAAAATAACCTGCTTCATGACGTCCCCGGCGCTGGCTTGGGTGGCCGTGAACTAGAGGAGGGGCAGAGAGCTCAGCTCAGCATTTCCGCGGTATTTCGCACTCGCTTATATCAGTTTAATAATTCTGAACCTGGTATAGCCCTAACAGTACGACCGCAGCGCCGCCGCGTACATCCGGGACCTTTCCGGCTCGCCGCTTCAACGGCCGCTTCACAGCAATGCGTGGCACGCGTCGGCACCTGATCCCGCTACCCCTTTCTAGTTTGCTCCGCCTTGTCCACCGCCTGGTTGCGGATATGCCGACGGGTCATTTCTTGTTTCCGTACTTATTAAACTGCATTTGTTTCTTTTCTCATCTAAAATACTGAACAAAACATACTGTCATAAATGAAGGCAACGGTTCGCGCCACTTATATACTGTATGTCGACTGAAAAAAAAGAAAAAAATCTTTTAGCGGTTCTGACCAGCTGCAAGGCAGAAGCTGACCAGGACCGACAACATCACGATTTCGTCACATGCCGCGCGCGTTCGGCCTCACGGGGCGCCCCGTAGGGGGAGGAGGTTTCCGCGTCGTCGTGTTAAAATATTATGCACTGATATTTAGTTCCTCTCCCGTGCGCGCTGAATTGCCCGAACCACAAGAGATGTGGAAACCGCAAAAAAGGTAGACGCTTAAATAGGATGGCAGGGCCTCTTTACATACGGAAAACATGAGGATTGATTGTGGTCTTTTAGACCGATATGACTGCTTAAGATGTGTTCATTGTGTCCATGGATGTTATCATATCAGGGTGTTCATTGATCCCAGCTTTAATAGTGTTGAACTTGTAAATTAAAAATGACTCCCTCTCTTCGCGATCCCGGTTAGCTTTAAAACCAGACTGTAGAAATGTCACCTCGAGCTTATCGAATGAGTGTCCGGAAATAATCAATATGTTTTGAAAGGGGAGTTCGGGGAGGAATTTTATATGGGCTCTATGATTATTGAATCCAATCCGGAAAGGTGTTATCGTCTGGCCCAGATACTGCTTATCGCATGCGTCACATTTTAAAAGGAATACGACGTTACTGGTATCGCAGTTTAAGTTACCGTGAATTTTGTAGGTAAAGTTGGAATTTGCACTCTCTGCGTTGTATCTTGGCGTCACGTGCTGACATACTTCGCAGCCTGCCGTACCGCATGGTGGACTTTCAGTGCCCCTAATAGACAGTTGTTTTGGACTTAACTGTGGCATCCCTAAGATTACGCGATCGTCTGCATACCGCTGGGGGACGGTTGTAATAACCTTTGTTAGGCGTTCACGCAACTCTAAAATATTGAAACTTTTTTTTAATTTAATTTTAATAATGACTATCTTTGGAGATTTATAGCTGAAGGTCAGCACGAGGTTGACTTGACGGCCAGTATCTGTCCGGGAACATTGTTCGCTTAATAACTCATCACGATCAAGGGCCTGCGCCTTATTGATTGCATCCTCTATACTTGGTTCAGGGTGCTTCTGTTCTTTTATTACTTCGCGTAATTGGTTAGCGTTGGCGTTAAAGTCATCGTTGTTTCAGCACACGCGTTTGAACCTGTGGGCCTGACTCTAAGGTATACTGGTTTTGCGAGGACGTGGGTGGCAATAGTCGAAGTACAAATATTTTCGCGGTCAGTCGGCTTTATATCTAGTTGAGTGACTAGTTTTGTGCCCTCAATTACTACCCTGACGTCCAGAAAATTAAGTTCGGTTTGGAATAATTGTGAGTAAAGCTAATAGAAATGTGCACGGGATTAAATACTTCGATGAAGCTAGCAGCATTTCACTCTTTGTATGGCGAGATTATAAATATATCATCAATTTATATTTTATGAAACGTAGGTTGGAGGGCAACTTGAAAGAAAAAAATATTCTAGACTGCCCATGAAGATATTTGCGTAGTTTGGGACCAGTTCTTGTTCCTGTTGCGGTGCCGCTAGTTTGAAGGAAGAAGTTTCCATCGAATTCAAAGCCATTAAGTTCGAACACGAGACGCAAGAGAGCAGTCAAAACGTTGCCATCTGGACGGTCCACGGTCCTGTGGATGTTATACGCCGGTACGAGGATTCGATGCCATCCGTATGTGGAATATTTATCTACAGTGCTAATACGTCCATTGTTACAAGAAAGACATCTTTCGGTACCTTCAATTTTGAAATTTCTCTAAGAAAGTGATTAGTGTCAGTGGTGTACGATAGAATCGTAGTAGGGGTGTTTTTAATTAGGTTGTTAATGAAGCTATATATAAGTTCGGTAGGAATCCCTGGTCCGGATATAATTGGGCTACCTAGGTTGCCTTCTTTATGAATGTTTGGTAGCATATAAAATCGGCCTAAAACGGCGTGTTTAGCAGTTAGAGCATTTAACGTGTCAGTGGCTAAATACGCCGTCGAAGGCCGATTCTATATTCTACCAAAACTTTATAAAGAATGCAACCCGGGTCGTCTCTTTATATCCGGATCAGGGACCCTAACAGAACCGATATGTAGTTTCATTGACCACATAATGAAAAGCATCCCTCCTACAATTCCTTCGTATGTCCGTGACACAAATCACTTTCTTAGAGAAATATCAAAATTGGAGGTGCCCAAAGATACCCTTTCTTGTAACAATGGACGTATCGGCCCTGTACCCAAATATTCCCCATACGGATGACATCGAATCGCTGGTACAGGCGTATAACATCCACAGGAGCGAGGACCTTCCGATAGCAACGCTCTGGTCACTCTCTCGCGTCTCGTGCTTGAACTTAATGGCTTTGAATTCGATAGAAATTTCTTCCTTCAAACTAGCGGCACCGCAGTGCGAACAACAATGGCCCTAAACTAGGCGGATATCTTCATGGGCAATCTAGAATCTAATTTTCATCCAAGCTGCCCCCTCCAACCGATGTTTTATAAAAGAGACGCTGAAGATATATTCATAATCTGGCCACACAATGAGGAAGCGCTGCTTCGCTTCATCGAAGCTTTTAATTCCGTGCACCCGTCTAATAGCTTTATTCATAATTATTCCAAAACCGAACCCCTTTCAAGACATATGAGTATTTCCGGAAACTCATTCGATATACTCGAGGTGACATTTCTACAGTATGGTTTTAAAACTAACCGTGATCGAGAAGAGAGGGTGTCATCTTTAATATAAAAGTTCAACAGTATTAGAGCTGGGATCAATAAACACCCTGCTACAATGGCATTCATGCAAACAGTGAACGCATCTTAAGCAGTCACATATCGGTCTAAACGACCACAATCACCTCTCGTGTTTTTCGTCTTAAAGATTATTACGTGCAGATTTCTTCAAAGGCAATCACCGCATTGTGCCTGCTTGGTCTGGCAGACCTGTAAATTAAATTTTAAACTTTTGCAGCTGGGACGGTTTAAGATGTATTTCCGCGGCGTTGCGCACTCGCTTTAATTATTCTAATAATTCAGAACCTTGTAGCCCCTAAGAGTATTTTGTTCCACGGACACCGTACGCTTTCTGTCGATGAGGCGATGGCCGTCCAGCTGCGCTCACTTGCACGCGGTACGACCCACTGTCTGTGACGTGCGGCTTTGGGTTATTTTTTCTTTTTTTTTGTTGAGTGTCAGTGCTTATAATTCGTACCACCTTTTTCCTTTTCTTTTTTAGGAATTATTTTGCGGTAATTGTTAGTGTGATCATAGGCGGATTCCCCCTTTGACCGTGTGGCGAGTTTAGCTGCGAGCCGCTTACTTCTGACCTCTCACCCAAAATAGATGGCCACCGTTTATTGTGCTTTAAGGGAGTATGCACGTCACGTGACACGTGACGGGACTCGGGGGTGTCAAGTTTCGACGACGAAGAATGCTGTGTAACTATTCTTGATAAAGGCCTGATGAAGGCTGGAACGTCGACCAATGTGTCATAAAACTCCACTAAAAGCTTCGAAGTACGTTTACTCTCTTTTACACTTTTCGTCGTCCTACCCAACAGTCTTTTCTTTCCTTCTTTCTTCTTCTATCTATCTATCTATCTATCTATCTATCTATCTATCTATCTATCTATCTATCTATCTATCTATCTATCTATCTATCTATCTATCTATCTATCTATCTATCTATCTATCTATCTATCTATCTATCTATCTATCTATCTATCTATCTATCTATCTATCTATCTATCTATCTATCTATCTATCTATCTATCTATCTATCTATCTATCTATCTATCTATCTATCTATCTATCTATCTATCTATCTATCTATCTATCTATCTATCTATCTATCTATCTATCTATCTATCTATCTATCTATCTATCTATCTATCTATCTATCTATCTATCTATCTATCTATCTATCTATCTATCTATCTATCTATCTATCTATCTATCTGTCTTTCTTTCATCTTCTATCTATCTCTCTTCTCTCTCTCTCTCTTCTCTCTTTCTCTCTCTGTCTCTCTCACTCTCTCTCTCTCTCTCTCTCTCTCTGTATATATATATATATAGATATTGTAAGGAACCAGAAGCAGCACAGACAGACGGGCAGGGTTTTTTACCAAGCGCGCGCTCGGCACGGGCGCTTCTTGAATGCTGTACCGCCATTCATATTGGTCGCATTTTTCCTCTTATTTTATGTTACATATATATATATATATATATATATATATATATATATATATATATATATATATATATATATATATATACAGGGTGTTTCAGAGAACTCAGGCCAAATCGCTCCTGCGAAAACTACTCATCGCGACGAAAAAAGGCTTGTGTCGTTTTGGTCCTGGGCCAGGGACCCATTTAGGAAAATTATTAAAGTCTGCGATAATTAAGTTGTTAATTATTTTTGCGTAATTAACGTTTTTAATATTGTGTTTAAGGGCATAGTTTCAATTAGAAAATTGCTCAGCATCATCAAAACACACTAAATCAACAAATTGCAGAACGATAGAAGGCACGCGACGCATTTTACGGCTTTCTGAAATACCGCACAAATTCGACGGGTTTTTAAGTTTCGGTTTGCTATCGGAGCGCATCTCCGCCCCGACGGTACCGCGCCCCGTGGAGAGATAGTGCAACCAGCCTCTGCTGCGTCGCGCGATGACAGCGCAGGTACAGAGTGTGTGTCCTCTGTAAATTGGTGAGGTTCCATTGTAAGATCAAAAGAATTTCTTAACAATGTGTTTATTTTTATTTACCTGTGTGCAGTGTTTGTTACATGCCGCATTATAAGACTGATAACTTTACACGTCATCCCTCTTGGCATATTTATGAACTACCCCCTGATTTTGATGAATCTGACGCAGTACCAGTTGGGCACAAGCCTGGAGCGAAACTTCGTCGACGTCTTGGATCAGAATCTCCAAAGTGCGGGAACGTCTCTGTGCACGGAGAAGGTCCGGAGCTTTGTGGCGGATTGGAGGAAGCTGGCGAGGCAGATTGACGTCGAAAAAGGCTGGAACACCGCAGAAGGAACTCAGAAAGGGCCCAGTCCTGTATCAGCGATCAACTAGCGCTGACTTAGTGATTGTCACCGTATCCATGATTAAAGTCTAATCTAAATGTGCATGCATTGTCAGTAGAAGTTTCTGGTTTATGTTTCGAATTGGTCGGAGTGTATTTTGAAGTACCAGAAAGTTCTGTGTTCGGGCAACGGTTATTACTTAGGCAGACATATCCGCTCATCCGTAAACGCCAAACTGGCGCATTGTGCTAAAACAAAAAAAAAAAGAAATTAAAAAAAAACTTTTAAAGTGTCAATTTCTGCCGAAGGTAAGGGTTGCAATTTTTGTTTTTCAAGTGTTGACGCACGAATAGCGTAAAAGCCCTACTTGAAATATCCAAAATGCGGAAATTGGACAACAGAATAAGCATAATTGCCCGCCCTAAATTCAGACACCAGCTGTATTAAATCAACGAAGATCATTTACGTCACGGTGTTTGTCTTATAGTCGCGGTCTCGAGACTCGGCCCCCAACCCGCTGCCACAAACGCAAAAAAAAGCAAAAGATAAATGGTGTCACGAAGAGCATTAACAACGAAAAACAAGAGATTAGAAATAATCAAAATAAACTGCATCAAAAGGTTATAATTTTGCCATGTTATTTATTTTAGATTCTTATCACCAGAATTAGTATTCGTAGTCTCTTCTCTCACGTCTGTGTGACTATATAAAAATTGCTTTGCTCTTAAATATATGGCGCTTAGACTCCTGTGCATGCACATTGTAATTATCGAATGTACCATTCTCGTTTCTTCTGTCCTTTGTGAATATGCAAAAGTTCCTACGCGTTTTGATTTAGGTATGGTGGGCTTTCTGGGTAACAAATGTTATAATGTCCTAATTAGCGACATATTGAATTAAAAAATGAAGTGCATGTATTCATCCACTTTACATTTTTTTCAATTTCTTCTGCGTATTTAAAAGTTTGGCACTCATATACATATCTAGGTCTATTTATTGCTTACTCTGAATTTACATTGACATATTTATGACCGGCCCTTCAGACGGCGACAGATTCCCGATTCGTCCAATCAGCAGGAAAGTTTGGAAACCCCGGTTTTAGAAAATCGAGTATGTAAAAAAAGGTACTTGCGTTAGGGATTCTGGAGCTCTGGGCCAAAGGGCAACTGGAAAAGAGACGAAATTGGTTTATGCGATAACAAATGATCCAAAACGTATTGTTTAACTCCACATTTTCAGTTTTGGGGGCGTAGTGCGTAGATGGGGAATTGAAGCTCGACCTCAATTTAATCAAGCCATGACATGAATATTTGATTAAGGAATTCGTATTGGGCGCAACGGGACGAGAAATGCCATCCTTGCACACAAATCAAAACTGAAACTGAGCCACCGAAAAGAATATCTACCCACAGAAGCTCTTCGGTGGCTCAGTTTTGGTTTGGATTTATGAGCAAGGATGGCATTTGTATCGGATAGTGCCCAATACGAATTTATTAGTCCAATATTGAAGGTACTGCTGGACAAGGTTAACTATCAATTCCACAACTTCATTGTCACTCCAAAAGTTGAAAGATTTAGAAAGTCACTCGAATATTTTTAGTAAATTGGTAACCTTATTAAAAGCTTTCGCCTTTTTTCTAGTGTCCCTATGGCTTCCAACTTCGCCTCGGAACTCAAAAAAGAAACTTATAACGCAGGAGCCGCTGTAAACATATAGTACGGCGAGAATTATCTAACAAACTTCTTGAAAAGCAGTATGCCCATGCACAGATTTAAAAAAGAATAATGAAAATAATCATTTTCTTTCAATAAAAGCAGGGAACGGCATACAGTCATATCTCGTGAATGAAAACACCTCCGTCACCCCCTAAAACTTTGCCATAATTTTAGTCGTTTATAATGACGAGACAAAAAGTCATGCATGCATTTATCCAGTTTGTTCCCAAACGTATTGTCTATCTATACTAGAAAGTTTCGACATACCGCCAAGCTGGGGTTTTCAGCTTAAGTTAAATACGCAAAACTTTTGGCCACGTGCAGTGCGTGGCCCCAGGCTGTTTGTGGAACCGAAAGGTTTGAGGCCCCGTGTTCTAAAACTCTTTTTCTAACGGTGCCCAATATAAAACACATGACTGTCTCAGCTACGGCTGCTGTTTTGCGTCGTGTAGATGCGGAGCACGGTGGAATATGACAGAGGTGTCGAAACAGGGTTAGAAAAAGGAACGAAATTGCACTCGGGCTATTGGTGTCTCCCGGTAGGGTTATCGCCGGTTTTGTGCTTCCGCGCGCGGACGCGGTCGCTCGCTGCGTGCCGTTCGCGCGAGCGCCGTCGCGCGATTCGCGGCCTTGAAAAACGTGTGCGCGACTAAGGACGGTTCTTTGAGCTATCAGAGCCGTATATTGGGAGAGTTTGGCCAATGGGCGGAGCAAAGGCCGCCGACAGCGCCGAATATTCCCCCTGTGGTTGGCCACGAGATGCTCGCCTATTTAAACCCAATGAATGGCCAAGCTCTCCCAATTCACGGCTCTTCGAGCTATTCGAGTAACTGCATAGGCTCTGCTTACAGAGCCAGAGTATCGCATTCCTTTTCCTTCCGCCGTCAACTCCGTATAGACTCTATTGCTGTCTTACCCAAGCATCAAGGAGAATGCAGGGATTGGTGTTCCACGCGCCGCACGTGCTGGCCTCAGCAGTGGTAACGTTTCTAAAGCAAATACCTAAAACAAATGGCATCTTGCACGCGCGTTCGTCAACGCTTTATTTTGGTTATTTACTTCGAATTTTTTATACGGGGAAGGCGTGCGCGTGTGGCGCGTGGAACACCAATCCCTGCATTCTCCTTGATGTCTGGGTAATACAGCAAATGGTCT
>JAZHYW010056680.1:0-14323 GCA_037355805.1 Ixodes ricinus
AAAATCTGCACAGAATAAAAAATTCTAACTGAAATGGATGAATTAGGAGAAAGAAAAGGTAACAAAAAATATTTATAAAGGAAATAAGAATCAACGAAGCGGACACACACTCCGACCATGTATTTTATCATAGATTTTTTTGTCGTGATTGAGCCGTGGTATGCTTTTTCCAGCTCAGATTGTAAACCAACGCTGAAATTACACTTAATATTACCTCATATTTACTTGCTTTTGGTTTAAACTCGAAAACCCAGATTGGACGTGTATACTTTTTTAATGAATCTTTCGGGCATGTTTGAGACACAAAGGTCATTTTAACATGAGTGCGCGTTAGCCTGAGTATGTTACTACCTGCCGTGCACCACGCACAAGCGTTAGTGGCTGATGTGGGCACATACTGTAAGATGTTAAAAACTGGAAATAAAATGTATGAATTCATGAATGAATGTCTCATTCTTGAAGCTGGCATTCTTGATGCTGGCATGATAAACGTGTAACTGGTGTATGTCAAAGCAGAACGAGAACGACGTTAATTTGCGATTGATCATCGGAAAGCCTAACGTTGTTTGTTGCTCCCTTTCGCACCCCCACACACACACACACACACACACATATATATATATATTTCATGCTTTAAAAAGGAAAAAAAAAGAGAAGCCTTATTTTTATAGAAAAAAACTTCCAAGTAGCCTTATCTCGGCAGTGTGATCGTTGGTGTGAACTCAGTGAGGACCACTTCTGTTAAAATTCTCTCGGGTAAGTTTATATTTATATCGGTGATAAGAACAAGGATACCTTTAGTTGCTGGAAAGTGATAGAGTTGTTCATCGTCACCAAGTGAAAATGAAACTACGCTCTCTCTGGAGGAAAGTTTTTTGAACCAGCAAAGCGAGCGAGGCAATCTGCAATATCTGCATTAGAAATATTTAATAATCGTCATGAAATAAAGTTCTTACAATACATATAAGGCGATGCTCGCTTTCATCAAAGATGATAAATTTTACAACGTAGAACGTGCAGTCGTGCATGGTCTGAATGATCAGCAGAATGTCGACTGTCTGGGTTATGCAAAGCTGAATTGTCCAATGAAATTTGGAAGTAGGGCTTCGGCAACGTTAGCCTGTGTGTGCCGCGCCTACTATCTTCCTCGATCTATTGCTGCACTTGGCGGAAGGTACCCACAGATAGTTTTAAACCTCTTACGAATGATAATATGACGGGTTCATGGGCATTATCCTTTGCGTGCCAGAAGAACCAAGGGGTCTGATAATTTTATTGGGCAGTTTTACTCTGGGTGGATGTTATGCTTTCAGGCCCGCTTTATGCTTTGGCATGAAATGCGCAAAGTCAACGACGCCAGTAGATTGTTGTACAAGGAAAACATACTGGGCGGAAATCTTTGTGACATAAACCATATCCTGACTCCTTTCTTATCTCATATTTTTCCCCATAGCCATCGCTTGGTTGTAGTTTTGCCGTTCACATCTCTGCTAATCGTGACCTTTGTCTAGCTATAAAAATATGTTATAAAATTTCTGCAGAGTGAACACACAGTTACTACAACATTAAAGAGAATAAGCGTTTTGAAATTGGATTTCTGCCTAGCAATATTACAGGAAAAAAAAACGTTTCTTGGTTGTACGGGGTAGAAGGACTTTCTAAGATTCTTGCAGTTTGATACAGAGATAATGTAGAAATGGAAGGAAAACATGAAAGAGCAACCACCGTCCTTGTCAAACTGTGGTTCAAAATCTCAGGGTTTCGTCAGTAGGTTCTACTCACCATTACCCCGAGAGTCGAGGCTCATTTGGTGATTTCTCAAGCGGAACCTCGAGATATCAGGAAGCAGACGTGACCCGTTTTTTTGTGTTTTTTTTTCTCTGGTCGATTTTTTTATACATTTTCTTGTTCCTTCGGAAATACGACTGCCGCCAAGTCTCGCGTCATTTACGATACCAAGGGGAAGAGAAGTTAAGAAGTATAAGCAAAACTGCAGTCATTGAAAAATACGGAAGGATCCCTGAGGCAGTTAGGCTTCTCTAAATCGGAAAATCTTCTCCCTCGGGCTGATCATGCTGAAAAGCTAATGGTAATGCCAACGTGAACCCGACTTCCATAGCCTGGAGCAACTATTGAGTTTGATTTTTTCATGTTTGAAAAATAAAACTATATTGAAGGATTGATTCTATATTGCACTATAAAATAGACTTAATACAGATTTGTTTTTCAGAGCGCGAGGATTGGTGGTCAAGACACGCAATTTACAATTCAGTTAACAGCTAAACACACGGTTTAGGTTCCGCATTTTCCGAACTTAATTTTAATCGCACTACAAAAATATGTTTAGCGTATTATTTTGTAACATACGAAAATGTGCAGTAACCATGGAGCATTTTTTACAATTCAGTTAATGACTGCACGATTCAAGTTAATGGCCAGCTCTAAGACATCCTCCATGGCCAGGATAATGTCTTGTCACGAAGTGAAAGCGAATGAGTTGTGCCGCCTTCTGCATAGTCGATTCTTCCTTAAGCTCCACGGCTCCACCCTTCCTGTAAGAGAGTGGCTAGATAAAAGGGTATCTTTGTGCAATGGACGATGAACTGTTTGTTGTGCAAGCAGCCAGAAACAGTTGACCATGTGTTTATCTTCTGTTGGGATGCCCAGTTCTTCTGGAACGTGCTTCAACGAACATTAGAAGAAAGACTTTGTTATTACATCCAGTAGAATACGCTTTCTCGATTTTAAAAATGAAAACTGCGTGCCGTATGACGCGTTCCTTCTTCTAGGTCTGTTTAGCATCTGGAAATTGCGAATGGCAGTGAGAAAGGCATATCTGATACGAAGTATATACTGTATTTTGCTTCACCTTGTCACTCAAATGGAAAGTGTTTACAGTGCATTAACACCAACACCTGGGTTGGAGGCTGTGTTTAAATCGATAAAAGGGTTATGCGACGTTGTTAAATGGAGCCGTCTGAAAAGTGTTCCAGAGGCCCTTTTTAAGACTGACGGATGGTCGGAGTGCACACGTTGTTGCCAAACTAATGCAATAAAGAAAAAAGCGAACATATCAGTCAGCAGCGTGTCTGGCTCGCAACCGAAGGGTCGAGCTGAATCAACCGGCAACATTTTCATACCTTAATTTGAGCAAAATGAATTACTTTATATGAAATCATACGGGACTTCGCAGCAACCTTTATTTTGCATTAAATGTCATGTTTGATAAGCAGTTTCATTCACGCGTGACTTCATGTGAGCGCTGTAGGTTGTTAAAAATTTCCGCTCAAAGTCATGTGGCTGTGACGCCATGACCTAATCGACCAATCAGGATTTTAGCGTCACGCCACCGGCGCCGCCTTTTCGCCACGCGACCGAGACCAGTTTTCCTGCAACGCGAGGCTTCTTACCGCTACCACGTTGAAATACACTCGTTTCATGTGTTTGGCAGTACACTTGAACTGGAAGTCAAGACACGGAATCTACAACTCAGTGGAAGGTCAATCACACGCTTCAGGCTCTGCGGCGTTTTCACGAACTTATCTCTACAAAACTGTAACCTTCATGTTTCATATTATTTCGCAGTGCATAAAAACTGGCTGTGGAAAGACGCAATTTATAATTCAGACCAATGGCTAAGCACACAGCCAGGCTGCGTTTTCGAAATTCTCTGCATCACAGTGGTAGAAAATATTAAGACTATTATTTTTCGCAGTGCACGGGCTATGACACTCAAAAATACACAACTTACAGTTCAGTCAATTTCTCGGCACACGCTTAAAGTTCTGCGTTTTCAAACGTATCTCTATCGTATCGTTAAAATATGTTTAACATATGATTTTGCCAGCGCATAAAAGCTAGCAGTAAAGACACGCAATATACAATTTAATAAATAGCTATGCAGACACTTCGATTTCGCGTGTCTTCCCACGCTTATCTCGTTATATTTCGGTTGTCTTCTTTCAAGTAGAGTTGAGTGTAATGAAAGAACACATTTCGAGTCTAATACTTCATCCTCTAACTCAGGTGCATACAATGCGTCTTAATTTACGATCTTTTATCGTGCAATAAAATGTCTTGGTTTGTCAAAATCCAATAAATTAAATTTTTTACCACGCGCACTCGAGATACAGCTTGGGCTTAAAAACTCCCAACAAAACGTTGTTACTTTCGCTTTGAAAAGTTCAAGTGATTACTTAGCTCGTGTGTGAAACGTGTAATGCACTTTCTGTTACATATCCTCAAGGACTTCAAAGGAGCTTTTGCAATGTTTGCACAGCAAAGTAAACATTGAAAATAGTAAAAAACATGTAAGTATACAATTTTGGATTGCTTTCGTTATGAACATTTTATTTATATTGCACACTGCAGGACACAGAGACAACTAACAGCAACACGAAGTCAAGGTTTTCTTTTAATTTTGATAAAAAATATGCTGACACACAGTAACACTCAACTGATTAGGTGAGTGCCCCGAATGATCGCTCTCCATCACACAAATAGCTTTGACGACAGCCTTCGGTTTATAAAGAGACAACAGGAAAACCAGGCTACCGCTTGCCTGCGCTAACCGTGTCGCGCTCTGTACATATAAATCATCCGTATGGGAGATATATAGAGGCGCTCCTGCTTGCGACATCTGTGGCGATTGACACACTTAGGCGGTATTCTTGTTTTTCGTTGTAGCTTTTTGTTGCGAAAGTAGATCGAAAATAAGGCTAACAAAATCTAGTCCCGTAAGGTACTTTATTTTATATATCTCTGATACTGATAGATATAACCCCCCACCCTCCTCCCGCTGTTCAGGACGACTGAACAACGTTGGTGCCTTTCCTTTTCCATGAGTTTTACTTCAACCAAAAAAAAAAGAAATAAATACCGAGTGATGCGCTGGATTTCGCAGGAAGCGGTCGCAAAAATGTTTTATGCAATGTGTTAGTTTTATTTTTTTATTTATGAGTGGATAAGTAGCGCTGCAACAGTTAGTGTCGACTAAACCTGATATGTGTGTCCACGCCGCACAATATTACAGGTTTATGAAATAAAAAATGAGACGAATGACTTCTTGTGTAACATCTTTCGTGTTACTTCGAAGTACGCGCAGAGGTCGTTGAATCAATGCAATCGAATATGCAGGAATATTAAAGCTAAGCGCAATGGAAGACGATGGCAAACACGTTTTCTTAAACAATTCGCTGACTGAATCACCCTATCTGTTGAACAGGGTATATCTCGATCCCTATTTTGGTCCTCTTGACCCGTTTGCCTGAGCGCTCTTTCACCTACAAAAAATAGTTATATATTCGCCTTTCAAAGACTTTTCGCGAGCTGACGATACTAGCATACCTCGATTACCTTTACATCAACTTAGAGAATTTCACTTGTAGTGTTGAAGTGAAGTTTGATGCCCTGTGGCTAAAATTTAAGAACTTATGTAAGTAGTGCCTTGACAAATTTCTACCTACAAAATTCCAGCAGTATTAATCGTAATAATCCTGGATTAATAGAGAATGAGTAAATCTTAAACGGAGAATAAAACGAGCGAAAAGAACAAGGCCGATTAACAGTGACGTCACTAATCTGCAGAGCGATCTTCGTAGCATAATTTCGGAGGTTAGGGACAACTACTTCGCTCGATACGCTTCAAAAATTTCTTAAACAGGACCCTCAGAAGTTTCGGCGCTACATCAATGAAAAAAATAAACCCGTCGAGCCAAATCATGGTGAATGATACTGTCTCCAGTGACCCTGGTGTTATAGCGTGACATTTCAATGTGTATTTTCAGTCTGTTTTCTCCGATAACTGTAACAATGATTATGTCCTTTCTACCGTATCACACTGTCACTCTGAGTTCATAACTTATTACGGCGCAGGTTTTTTCTGTTGTAACTGAAAACGAAAACAAGTGCTGGGCCTGATAAGATTCCAAACACGTTTTCTACGACGCCAATCTGAGTCCCTAGCCCATTATAATCTCATCACTTTTCTTACATCATACTCAAACAGCTCGCTGCCAGAAGAATGGCGTACTGTCATAGTAGCACCTGTGCACAACAAAGGGGATCGCCTAGCAGTTGGGAACTACCGTCCAATTTCCTTGACTCCTTCATGTAAATTGATAGAGCATATCATCTGCTGTCGTATCAATCAACTGCTGGACAGTCGTAATTTTCTAATACTTTCAACATGGGTTTCGCAAAGGCTTATCAACTACGACCAAACTCGTTATTACCAACCATGAGTTTGCGTAAATCCTCGATAGGGGAAGTCAAATGGATCGTGATTTTTTTTTGGACTTCAGCATAGCTTTCGATAAGGTCGCCTCATCAACAACTGATTTTAAGCCGAACAACTTGGTCTGCCACATGGCTTTGGTACCTTGATTGCTGCATGTGCTTATCCATCGCACCTGTCTGTTTCCGTCAAAGGCTATGCATCTCCAGTACCGTCAGGGATCCCCGAAAGGAGCTGTTTCAGCTATTCTTTTTCTTCTGTGACATAAACGATATTGTGAATATCATTGAAGCTGGTGTCCCTATACGTCTTTTTACCGACGATTGCATTATTTTTAAAGAAATAAATTTGAGGCTCGGATCAGTTATTGTGAGATTCTAGTTTGCAGTCCGTTGTATTATTGTGGGATACTTGGAAAATGAAGCTTAATTCTGCTAAATCAACACTTTCACGTATTACCGCCCCCCCCCCCCAAAAAAAAAAAAAACAACAACAACAACAACAACCCTTTGAATATATTTATAAGATCGCGGACACCCCGGTTACTGCGTAGCGGGATTATAAATATGTTGGTTTAATTATATCGGGCACACTTTCATGGTCTCCTCCTGTAAAACATATTTGTGCCTCGGCAGAAGGTTGAAAGACGCTCCGATTCAGGTTGAGTTGCATGCTTATTATTCATTATTCAGATCTAAGTTGGAGTATGCCAATGTCGTTTGGAATCCATTAACTCAAAAGCCATCTGGAAGTTGGAGATGGTGCAAAGTCAAGCGGTTTGGTTTATTTACAGAAAATATTGTAAGCTGAACTCACCGTCTCAACTTGTACAGGCTAACGGAATACACATTTTCAGACCAGAAGAAAACTTGAGCGATTAAAATTCTTGTTGCGTCTTCAACAAGGACAGACTTGCATAGACCCCTTGCAATATATTTCCCCTTTAGCGTCAAGTGTTACGCGGCACAGACATCAGTTTTCACTAACACCCATTTTAGCGCGTACTAACATGTTTAAGTTTAGCTTTTCCCCCCGAACTATTAGCGACAGGAACGGCTTACCTCTTGTACTATTTATCGACACCAACTTCGTACAAGGTCTTGAACGTCTTGATAACTAGCATGTTTCTTTGTACATTGCTGCACGTTCATCCTTTTCGCATGGGAATTAAGATTGTATAATTCTTGATACTACTTCTGGATAGGTCATTTTGTATTACAGCATCATTGCACTACATGCTGCTTGATGGTTGCTCTTCTCCTCTTTATATAAATACTGTATATATATATCTATATATATATACCCTGTATATTTGCTAGTTGATTGTTGTAAACATTTTAATGTCGTGTCATTTGTTCGTTGTTGTATATGTGAAAGCATATAGTTGTACCCCACTCCTCCTTGGGCCTTCAATGACCTGTAGTATCCTCTAAATAAAAATAAAAAAACGTGTACAAATCCATCTACATCTGTCTAGCTTCTATAATCTAGTAATGGTCAATGTGCTTGACGAAATCTCGAACCGAACGTAATTTATTTATCTGCAATATTTTTATGATATACCCTAACGTGTAATTTTGAAGTGATATTCTTAAATGTGTTTTGCCGATGAAAAATAAGTGCTAGGATTTCTTTGAATTGTATGTTATAGGCTACAGAGGTAACAAGTAGAGTTTCATTTTGATGCGAAATTTGTTTTGACGTCTTCTACAACATGAAAATAAGCTTCGATCCCAATTTGGACAGTCCGCAAAAATCGGTTTGTCAACGTATCGCGCTTAGGACTTATCACGGAGGCACGGTTAGGTGATGCACGCATGAAGTTAAAATATCGACGAATATATCTTACCTCGTTTAAGAAAGAGAAAAGAGCCCCTTTCGGGCAACCTACAGCGCCATTTCCCCGGACGACGAAGACGGTGTTCGTTGACTTCGAGACGCTGCCGACATATGGCTATGCATCGAAAAACGTTCGCTAGATCGTCAGCTATAGAAACCCGAATCGATGCGCCCCGTGCGCCAGAACCGTGTATAGAAAGAGTTCGGTCAATGGGAGGCGTGGGCAGGGCCAGGGCGTGCACCAGACGCAGAAAGTGGGCTTGACATGCTCTCTTGGCCAACCAGAAGCCGAAAAGAATCCCCTGGTGGTGGAAACAAAAAAACTGCTTTTTAATCACAGGTATATGGTTTTATAAGCACGTAACGGTTAAATGTAGTAACCCTTCATGGTTCAAAATTGGGTGAACGTGATGTTTCGATCATGATCATGCAGAAAGCTGTAAGAAACGAATATGCCGCTCAACTCTGTTTTGCTCGGACAGAGTGTGACCGCTCGGACGGCAGATTCCCAGCCCTCGGCGCCTTGGCATTCGGATTACGTCGATCGTTCCACTAGTCGCACTCTTCCAGCATGATTTTGGATGACCGCGATTGAAACATCAAGTGCAGCATATTTTCAATCTCCGAGAGTTACTCCGATCCACTTATCAAGTTTGTTTCTCGCGGCCACCACCAGGGTATTGTTTCCGGCTTCTGGTTGGCCACATTCGAATTTGAGAAGACGCCCTGTAACACCCCCAGCTCTCTTTCGAGCCAATGGCGCCTCCTGATTTGTCTCCTATACTTCCCAATGAATGGCCAAACTCTCTTTATATACGGCTCGGCCGCGCACAGCTTCGATGCATACGCCATCTGTCGGCGGCGTCTACCTAGTCAACGAGAGCGTCTGCGTCGCCCTGAATTGGCGCTGTAGAGTGCCCGAAACAGGTTTTTCTTTTTGTTTATGGAACAAGCTTAGTTTATCCATCCATATTTGGACTTCATGTGTGCACCACTCAGCCGCACCTCTGTACTAATTCTCAGCGTGATACGTTGAGAAACCGATTTTAGCGGACCGCCCAAATTGTGATTAAAGCCTTAGTGTGCCTGTTGCATAGATTGTTGATTGAGCCCAATTCTACCACGTGAGTGAAAGAAATCCATGGCTGTTTGAAGGGACCGTATCATTCGTTTTCTTAACCTATCGCACTAGGCTTTACTGCAGAGGTGCCCAAGGTGGTTGAAGCCTTCGCTAAAATTGTGCAGAAATTGGCTCACATGGGTAAATCATTGGAAAATCTAAAACTATGTTTTCCCTATACTTTGCATGTACAGTTAAATAATATCTTGTGTCACGTCATTAAATAAAGTAAAAAAGAGGTAAGCCGATTGTATTTTCTTTCTCTTCACTAATTGTTCAGTCGTAATAGACTTTTTTCTGATAATTTTTAGAACAAAAGGTGTAGCTATAATTTTTCCATAGACAAAACCAGTTTTTATTTTCTTTCTTTTGACTCTGAAAGTTTTATGAATTCATACTCTCTAATTATGTATGTACCATGTTCGAGCACTTCTGCTTTAAATTCCAGGTCGCTAAGCTAAGAAACCGATTTATGCGGTCCCTTCAAACCGCCATCGATCCCTTTCACTCACGCGGTATATTAGCCCCGAGAAGTTCGCGTGGCGCCCCTTACGGCGAACCGGGGTGACGTCACGGCGAGGCGAGAATTTTTCCCCGACTCGCCCCGCTCGCCTTGTGGAGGCTGTGGCGACGCTAGCTGTCGGCGCGCTCGTTTCTATTGAATTTTTTTGTGGCGTGTTTTTCGTAGGAAGTGTAAATTTTTCTATGTGGCTTTATTGAGGTATGGCCTGTAGCTGCAGGCGAAACTTCAACCAACATTTCAGGCATGGTTGACAGCGCAGGCAACGCATGAATCACAACTGATATACGAAAATAAAGAAATATGGCCACAATTGCAGGAGCATCACTATAGATTTACATCTCACACAATAAATGCTGCTGATGGTCTTAATGAATTGGCTGGTTATGTATACTATTTTTTGTATCTTTTTTTAAGCAAGATCGCCGAATCAGAAAAGCTGCATGCTGCTCGGGCAACATGCTAAATATAGTCTGGGCCATGGGGAGAGAATCACAAGTAAGACAGCCCAAGTGCAGGGGCAAAGTAAAAAAACAAGGAACATTTATTATATACATTGCTCGCATTTCACCTTTGCTGGATTCGGATAGTATTTCAATGGACTACACGGGTGGTATCTGTGGACTTGTTTATATCAACCCTCAAGTAATGTATAACAAACGTAAGCGAAGGTGTCTAGCTCGTTATTAGTCCCTTAAGCCCTAAAATTGAGATTTTACTGTAATCGAATTGTCCTGAAGCTAAAATACCATAAGTTTTTCGCACGCAGACTGTCACCCTTCTCGGGTTCCACATTTTCTGCTACTAGTGCTGCATCTACCACTGGACAGACGTTCGAATGCTTGCTTTTACTCCTGTTTTCCTCTGTTGTCAGAAAGTCCAGCTGTAGGGAGTTTCGAGGCTGAGGAAGCTTTTGGGGACCTGCAGCAGTGTCTCTTTTAATTGGAAATAAATGACAATTCAAACTAAACAGTGTATTTTCCGAATACCCAAGGCTGGAATAAAGAATGTCAGGAAAAAGTATAAAGACTCCAAAGCACGGTACTATTGCTGTGCATATTTTGGGCAGTTCAATACATATCATACAGGCAACTGGGGGCTATTCGGCCGTTTTTGCTGCTACCATACAAACTAATTTCCAGTAATTTTGCATCTTCTAAGAAATATGCTTGCATATGTGTATAAACTGTATAATTAATTCACGAAGAAGCTACATTTATGTAAAACAACCCTTGTCCACGAGCACTTCAAAGATCGTCAGACGCATGAGCCTTTAAACCATCTGCGAACAAGCGCATGCAGAGTCGCAGCGCAGAGTCGGAGTCGCGAGCTAATTTGCCGATCACCCAAAGGCCCATGATATAAATGCCACTTTGAATGCCTTGAAAGCGGGATGTAATATCGTCCTAAATCATGAACATGCAAGGAACATAATTCCAGCGTCTGGAACACTTGCGCCACCGCTTCACCGACAACTCGCAAAATTGCCTTCTGTCGTGTGGGGACGGGGAGGTTCATCGGCGGAATCACCTCCGCCGATAGCTTTCGGGATTTGTAACCCAATTTTAACGGTAAAAGGGACAAGCAGGCTTATAAAATATGCGGAAGCACTTCTATATCGGCCTAACTCAACGTCTTGTACACCGGGGAAACGAGGCCCAGCTCCTCGAAGAGCTTGCCCGGCACACAACGCCAAACCAGAAAACCAGTGCTGGGAAGCGAGCGGATGCGAGATCGCGGAGCAGAGTCCTCTTCCTGACGTCACGGTACACCTCACCCAATCAGGGCGCGGCGACCGCAGCGAAGCTTGTGTTCGCTCTCGGGGCTAATAGGGTAGCTCCGCGGTTTTCACGATATGAAACGAGCCGGAAAAACCAATGCCTGAAGAGACGAAGCTGGAATTTTCCCAAAATATGGTTTGATGTATTGCATTTTAGCCAATAAAACTTAAAAGCCAAACTATTTTTTAATTTTTTTAAGCAGCTTTTTGGCACCCGTTTCCGGCTTGAGCGGCGTCGGCGTCGGCGTCTGCGTGACCGCGCGTTGCATTATGGGACGTTTCCAAAATGACGTCACGATGGTCACGAGTGACGTCACTCGTGACGTCACCGCACGTTGCTTTATCGGTAAATTTCCGCGCTAAATTTAGTGGAAAAACTTTCCATAGATTAAGCGGAAAAATAACTCTACTGAATTTAGCGGAAAAAAATTCCCTGCCAAATTTAGTGGGAAAAAGTCCCTGCTAAATTGAGCGGAAAACATTCTCCGCTAAGTTTAGCCGAAAACGTTCCCCGCTAAATTTAGCGAAAAAATGTCCCCCCCCCCCTAAATACAGCGGAAAATATTCCCCGCTAAATTTAGGTGAAAACAATCGCCGCTAAATTTAGCTAAAAAATTTTCCCGCTTAGCTGAAAAAAATTTCCGGCTAAATTTAGTGAAAAAAAGTTTCCGCTAAATTTAGCGGAAAAACGTCTCCGCTAGATTTAGCGGGAAATATTTTCCGCTAATTTAGCGGGAAATTTATCTAAAATTTCCCGCTAAATAGGACGGGAGCACTAGAGGAGGAGGGGCATACCCTTCTCTCGGTACCTTCCCCTCCTCCTCCTCAAGAGCTGCTCTCTGACTCGGCGTTTAAGGGGATTGTAAACGTCTTTCATTTTTTTTTCTGTAGAAAATGACACTAATATTCTAGCACGGTCAACGGCGGACGAGTTCGCAGACAACCGAGTTAGCAATGCGTGTAACACGTAACGCCATCTCTAGATGGCCACAGCGAGCAGATGGCGCACTCCGTTGTCTGCTTTCTGTATACATTAAAAGATGGCGCGCACGCGCCATTTTTCATAGTCTCCCATATTGGTCCTCCCATATTTTTCTTTTCACCTCCCATATTGGTCTCATTTTTAATCTGCTAAAATGCACCCACTCAACACACATTCGAATAAAGTTTAGGCTTTTTTATATGCAGGCATCAATTTCTACACCTGGTTTTACAGCGTAAGGTCCATGGGAGACGCCATATATCTGTAATGGAGGTGAGCCAATATTTCTGATTAGAAAGATATATCTTTCAAGCAGAAAACAAATATTTTAGAGGTTCAGCTGTTGAGCCTAGGCAGGTGGAGTAAGGTTGAGCACGGTTGATGAAATCATTTCGGTTGCCACAGAATCAGCTAGATTGACGAGAAGTTATTTCGTTTCTGACCCTGAGGTTTTAAAGCTCAAAATCTAAAAAAGAACACCACTGGAGCTTCCATTAAGGGACTCTTGATTCGGAACACCGATCTCACACGGAGGAGTTTTCTTGCGGTGAATTTATACGTAAAATTAATTAATCCTTCATCATAGCTATTCCAGAACTTGATTTCTTGCTATGAACATCGCGTGCTTGAAAGCCTGATGCACCCTAAATGTTTTTATTTATTGGTGTCTTGTTCTCCAATGAAGCACGTAGGTGAAGTATGTTTCTTATTCGCTTAAACGTACTATTGGCGTTCCAATATTACAGTCCGTAGCAAACGTATATGGAACTCGCAATCTGTGCCTCATTCCATGCAAGCGCTACTCTGGCAGGAGCGAAACAATGCTATGACGAAACGAGCAGGGGAAAGAGCCCGAGCAGGAATTGCAGTAACGGTGTCACGTCGTCAGAGAAATTTTTCGGCTGCCACCAGGACAGTGCTCCAACCTCCAAAAGGCACAGTTCGTGTGTTCCGTATAACATTCGTGAGGTACTGTACCCATTCCTGCATTTTGCTGATAACGCATTTGAAACCGGGCGGCCTGTGAGTTTTTTTATTTTTTAGTTATCTTTCTCTTCTTCTCGGAACGTTCAAGAAGGTAGGTGTTGGAAGGTGGGCTCCAAGAAAAGAGACGGTTCAGTCTGAAGTAAAAAATACACAAAGGAGGGGCGCTTCATGAGTGAGGTTTTGCTGAACAAGCTAGAACGAGAGCTCACGTCAGCGTTCATTGCTTCAGGAGATGAATGTCTCTGAGGTTGGTTTTCTCGGCAGTAGTAACGGATGTGTTACGCCATCGAGATGACACTGAAATATATCGCCTATTTTGTCGAGCGCGATGGTGTAACCGGAGCGTCTGGACGAAATCTGTCGGGGACCTAGGTCGCGCTACCGTTCTAGGTGTTTTATGACCTAATTAATGATGCGGAAATTTCCGTGCGAACTAAACACAAACAAAGACAGGAGAAAAGCAACAATAACAAAATAAAAGTGCAATTGCCTCCAGACGAGAACTCCGTGACTTCACGTCATGTGAACACGTCGAGAGCCGTGAGGTCACGTTACGTCACGGGATCATGTGGCACCACGACTTCCCATAATATCACCTTACGTTTAATGTATTCCGAAAAACAGGAACAATTACTTCTTTAATACTTTTCATCTACAGCGCGCAAAAATGTTTGAAACTCAAACGCTTTCTTTTTATCCATTTTGGAGGGGAAGGCAGAAAAAAAAGCAGCTAAGGTGTTGCTTCAAAAATAAAGTCTACGCTTCCCCCTACAGCAGCAGCAAAAAAAAACACGAAATATATAATGTTCGTAGCTCAGCAAAGTCATCACAGATAGAGAAATTATACAATCAATTTATAT
>JAZHYW010056681.1:2500-19064 GCA_037355805.1 Ixodes ricinus
TACATACATACATACATACATATGATCTAATTGGTAAAAAGAAACAGAGTAAACCTATGCTTTCAAAAACTATTTACAAGTCCTGTTCGCCTTCATGCTCAATGTAGCTTGAGACACAAATATCTAAGCGATAACACGAGGAATGCCCCACACACCTAGTAACTTCTTTTAGCTAAAAACTCCTTAAGAAAGAAGTCAAGAATGGTAAATGTACAGCAGGGATGTCAAGAGACAGAATGAAAAGGCCAGCAATTATACCGTTCAGTGATAATATGTGACACACCCCAAGAAGATAGGAGACCGTGTAAATGTAGATGTAGTCTTCTCAACCCCTACAAACTCTTAGGATTATGCAAAAAAGTCAGCTATATTCAAAAATTCTAATACAGGCTGCAAAAAAAAATCATCAAACTCGTTTAATTTTTTGCTTTGAAGGAGTGGTTTATTCAATTTCCCTCGCTTGGCAAACTACATAGGACAAACTGAGAAGATGTGTAAATGACCGCTTAAGGGCACAGGGTAAGTCCTATGCTCCCCATGCATTTGAGGCCATGTTGAGGAACACTTTTCTCGGTGACTATTAGGAGTATTCCGGTCATGTATATATCATTTTGTTCGAAATTTAGTGTTCAATCTACTGAACTAGAATTATTTCAAACCAATCTAAAATAAGTATTTTTTCTATTTTTTATTTTATTACTGAAATTTTAGTTTTTTATGTATTAAAAATATTACTCAAAACTGCTGGGTGCATATTTTTAATTCTAGTTCAGTATCTTTCAACACCTATGTAGGTGGAAGGAATAAAAAATCAATCCTCTATAATGTCAGGTTAGAGGAAAAAATGGTACCTATGTACTAAAAAACACTGTTTTGAGATAATTCAGTTTAAAGTAAAAAAACAGGTGAATAACAAATTTCTATTGGCACCAACAGCCTTAGAGTCATTTTTTCAATAGCCGCCAGCTCGGAAGGCATTGCTAAAGTCATGTCTTTGCTTTTCGGCTTATCGCCTTGATTGCCGGGCCTCTTTTGTGACCTGCCATGTCGCGTGGTCCGCAAAGTATATTCGAGTGATGTCAACTTCCTCAGCCACTTGATGGTGTTCCGCACATGGTTCCATCCACACGACTTCAAAATATTGGCTTGTGCAATGCTACCACCATTGAATGAAAGAACAGCATCCAATACCGCCATTTTGTCGTTACAAAACACAAAAACTTGAAAGTACACATGGTACACACCTGGAAAAAATGTGCACAGCGTCTCGGGATTGTCTTGGTTGAAAAAATGCTATGCAATAGTTGTTAGATAATTTTGTTAAGATTATCTGTTACTGGGCAAGCCTTTACGTTTGGTGTTGAATTTGTTTTGTGGCAAAATTTATTGATAAACAGGGGCGTATCCCAAAGAGGAGGCGTGGTCACCTGCTACTTGCTTTCGGAAGAAGTGATTTTCAGCTTGAAATATAACTTTTGAAGAACACTGTGACAATGGAAAATGTGCAGAAAGAGACTAAACTTGTTAAATTGCGAAAAAAACTAAAATCGATTTTTTTTTCCAATTTTGCCTTACCTTCGTGCCCTTAAGAGAGCACAACAGCATAAAAAAAACAAATTTTGGGCATCTAAGCCTCCATTGGTCGGGACTGCGGATGCCCAGCAGTCTTTAACAAAAAAACCTGCACTATTATTAGGAAGAGTTTTCAACTGCTCACGCGAAGAATTATTGAGTCTGAGAACATTGTGAAGATGGATTGAAAATCTGTTAGTAATCCCTGTTTAACGTTATCCAGAACTTGTTATTTTACCTAGAAGCAAAGGGATACTAACGAAGTGCAGTTGATGTGCTAAGGTGTAAAAGAAAACGAAATTCATCTGATTAGATAGCAAGCGCTGAGTGAGTGATGATTAATTTTTACTGGTGTGCGTGTTTGAGTTTGAATGGTTCTTGTGCGCTGTAGAGTACAAGCATTATGAATAGCCAACTGCCCAATCCTCCATCTTAAACATATCACTTCTTTACTACTGCATTCCCTGAAATATAGTATTTGTTTTTAGACAAAGATCGATAATTTTATTTATCCTTCTGATATTGCAGATCTTTAGTAAAGTAGAAATGGCAATACAAGAAGCAATAAATAAAAATAAAAGTGTTTGGGATTCCTGTTTGTTTTATCCTCAAGTAATGGCCAACTGCGATCGATATGTAAAAAAACTGATTTTTATTGATTAAGGTTACTAAAACTTGAAGCATCTTTCTATTTTGATGATTTAAAATTTAGCATCTAACAGATGCTTACATATAAAAATATTACGTATATATATTTTTTACCAGCCGGAACGGAACCAAATGGAGACTGTTTTTCCTAAAGAGCGACAAAAACAGGACAAAAATGCGCAGATGACGCGGAAAGGAACATTCTGAAAACCTTAAAGGCAGCCGATCGAAAACATCCACGCCAGTTTAAGGCTCCGAAAAAGTTCCTTTTCGAGACGTAAAAACAACACTGAACTGAAAAACAAGCCACTGCAACATACTTCAAAGTGTTGCTTCCGAAAGGGAAACATCTGCTCTGAATAGACCTAGACGTAAAAACATGTCTGTACAAATAAAATAACAAAATATTCCCACTCTGCGTATTTTGCGGCAAGCGCTCGCCGCTCAGAACACTATGGTTTCCAATTTTCCAAATACGTTTTTTTTTTCGGAAACAAATACGCATGAAAAATGCAATATTTTCTTCACGCAGTTCCTCCGTACTTTCTCTAACGTCCTCTGCAAACCATCGTGCTTTTGCATTATTTGTAATTTCAGAAATATATTTCTTGTCACTTTCTAGATGTCAACACCTGGTCCAAACTGCCACGACAGAATTTTGTCGTAAGCGACCAAAGCAGTTCTAGGATGTACGAGGTAGAATTGAAAAGTTCCGGGATTGCGCTCGTAAGTTTGGTGGATGTATGGGCTGCAGAATTGAAACGCATTCTCCTTCAAAGTAAGATTCCTTTCGCTGCAACACATTTCTGCCAGTGGGTCTAGAGGTTCAAAGCACTTCAGGACCTTATTATTTTCAATGTCCTTCAGTTTATCAAGCGTCAAGTTTTTAGTTCATCCGGGCAGAGAAAAGCGACAACCCTGAAGTTCACGCGCAAGCTCAGGGAACAAGTGGAAGTTGCAGGGTGCATGGTCAGGTAAGTGCGGTAAGTGTGGGAAGGGAAGGTCAACAGGTATTGTTTTGGAGCGAAAAAGACGAAACAAGGAGTTGAGACGTTGTGTTTTGTTCGTCCCCTTCTGTGTTCCTGAGTCTCGGGTTTTTATTACCATGAAACAAGGAGTTACCTGTTATCCATAATATTCATGATATTCGAACCCTTTCTGCTTTTCCTGAATTATCCAAGCAATTTGAATATTATCTCTAGCATTGCACGGTGACGGTCTTGACGCCGTCGAATCGCTGTGTCCCCAGTTGGTCGATCGATTTGGTCTAGCAACCGTGGAGAACAGAAGAAGCTTCGTTGGCGGTGGTGACTTCTCTTCGTTCATTTGCTGTCCGACCTCACACAAGTTACGTCGCAAAATCATGGATACGTGAGCGCCTCTTCGCGGTGGTTTATGTGGGGCGGCTTGAAAATGCTGCAGTCACCAAAGCAGGTGCGATACGGTCCAGTAGATTATCGAGTGACGCCACCACCGTGGTGCCTCACCGTAATCCCTCCGCTTTTTCGTACCGGACCTAAATATAAAGTGTGCCTACTTAAGTTACGCCTTCAAATCAGTATCCATTTATCTATAAAATACGAGCCATTGCACTGTCTTGTTGTTGCGATCAGCGTAGATGTTAGGTTAGAGTGAGCAGTAATTGTCTCGTCCTACCAGTCGCACACATGAAGGCGTCATGGGAAAGTCGAAGACGGCTCACTATTTTCTCGGCAGTGGATGTATTTCAAGCTTGTGCATTAAGGCCCGTTCATTTGCGACCGAGTACGACCGAGAGAGAAATCTTGCGATCTCTTAGGACCGGATAAGTAGCGGAGCTGTCTAAGAGATCGCAGAGGCTTAGAAACCGGTCTGGTCTCTCCCGGTCGTACTCGGTCACAAGAGTGTGACGGGCCTTTACCGAGGATGGAGCATTTGTTGTGTTCTTAACTTTTCACTGAGCATATAGTTCGATCATGTTCACGCTGCCCTCCAAAAGGCTGAAATTAGTCATAATGCCATCACCTATTTAATCTTTGCCCGCCTTTAGACTTCGGTCAGTGATTTGTGTGCTCCCAGCTTCGTGCGGGAGTACGCTATTTGTGCAACCGGTTATTTCTGTTCTGAAAGGCCATCGGAGTTGGTATAATCTTATAAAAACAAACACCTACTTGTGATGTTTTCGTACCTGGTTGGGGACGAGACGCATACTGGTTGAAGTAATACAAAAACCTTGGATTTCTCAACTCTGGTCGTTTTCCCAGGCGAACTTATTTGTGTTCATAATTTTGGCGCTAGGAAACCGGTTGGCTTAAAAGTTGATCCCCTGCGATGGGAAATCCAATTCTTTGACTTTAATCTATACCTATGAGCAAGAACACTTCTAGAGCACAGTCTCTGCGAACGGCGCCTGTTTCCGCGTATAGCGGTCGTCGCAGTCGCCGTCGGCGTAACCGCCCCCTAAATTTAGCGGGAAATTGAGTTTGTGTTGAGATCACGTGACGTCAATTTTACCACTAAATCTAGTAGATAATCTAAATTTGTTCATGGGTGGCGTGCCACGAAGTTATTTGACGTCATTTTCCCCGCTAAAGTGAGCGGGGAAACTGAATTGCTGTTGAGGTCAGCTGTAGCGTCAATTTTCCAGCTAAATTTAGCGGGGAAACTGGAGGGAGGAGGGGAGGGTACGGAGGAGGAGGATGGGCATAGCATACCCTCCATACCCCTCCTCCTCCTCCTCAAGAGCTGTGCTCTAGTTTCGCATTACAGAGATTTGAAAACGACTTTAATTGTTTTTTCTTGACCCTTACAAGACGCATTCTTATTTGATAATAGTTGTATAAATAGAACAGAAAGTATTGAATGATTAAGAGTTTATGTCTAAACAAAAATTTTATCAATACTTTTTTTTTAAAGTTTGATTTTAACGGTTAATAGCGTAAGCATGCAATGTAAACCATGCTAAAAAACTAAGGACTTGAACTAGCTTTTTCATAAAATTACGCTCTACAACATCAATCAGCCACCTGACGCTGAGCAGACATAGTTTCAACCTCCGATTTCTGCTTTTTCACAATCGTTCTTCATCGAACCTTTTTATAAAATTTGATAAGCCCACAAACGCCATTGTAAAACGTAGTCCAGGGCGGCTTGCTTAAAACTGAATTTTAGCTTTGGATGTGTGTAAAGAAGCAGTGCCGGCGATAGCGCACGCGTAGTGGTACATGAAGTGCATCTCAAATGATGGCGTTCTCCAGTCTAGCCAGGAATGTTTTTCTCGTGATATCTGCTAAGAAACTGTTTTAGCAAGCCGGCCTTGCAATTTTAAATTGATGTCCTCATTGAGTACATTAGGTTATTTTGTTTGATTAAAATCAGTATATTTTAAGTGTTCATACACTCTACCTACGTTTAACTCAAAAGATCAACACAACATGTCGCCTTTTTGTAATACAAAAAAAAAAAACAAAAACAAAAAACACATACTTTTCTAGGGTCGTGCTGTATAAAGCAGAAAATAATTGTGACGGAATGATGTGCTATAGTAGCCCAATAATGTTCACCCTATAATTTGTGTTCTTAAAATTCACCACTAACTAACGTATTGTCGTCTAAAACTTTGTAACTACCCTTCACCCATTTTTGAATGGCGCTGGTAGTATTACTAAATAATGAATAAATGAATATATATATAAATACATATATTCTTCAAGAATATCCTGATTTCACAAAAGTTTAGATATATCTCCGCAACATTAAATAGGCGGCAATAAAAATATGCAAACCGGCAACGTGTGGTCTACATTGCTAAATCTTGCCCTGGTGACTCTTTCTCTTCCTTCTACGCTTATGCCCAGCAGACTTGCAAACAAATTAAATGGGATTGCAATTGTTCCTAGATGCCTGACTCTGATCATCGACAAGGAATGACAAGGCACCTCACGTAACGATGGAGATTCCCCAAGAGCGATGTAAGGTTAACTTAGGGCCTAGTGTGTGTATGTGCGCGAGGGAGAGGGGGGGGGGGGTGGGAGGAGGCCACGTGATTTAGGCGTGACGCAGAGCTTGCCTCCAGCTTGCGGGGGAATGGCCACCAGGAAAGACATGACTGTCACGAGTACATAGTCAGGTTTTAGTTTGTAGTAGAATATAAAGATGGATATACTTTCAGAAAGAGCGAGTGACAACACCGCGGATATTGATCAAACGATTGCATCAGCGCAACACTGGGCAGGTACTGAGGACCTAGGTGTGCCTAGAGTGCTCGGTTGCAAGTAGTCTTTTCATTTGTGAAACATTCGGTAGTTTACCTAAGAACTGTGCTAAACCATTTCACATGATTTCGGTGGGAATATAGCTTAACCTTGAATCTCAAAGGGAGTTCGTTTAAAATAAATTAAATGTAGTGTTTTCGTTACTGAACGGCAAACAAATGTTTATCTTTATCAATAAACACCTGTACGCTTTGTCGGATAGGCATACGCTACAATCATTATTCATGTTGACATCACATCTGGACAAAAATGTGTAAGTGTAGTCATTAGATGCGCTCTTGACCCTTTTCTTTGGTTAAAATTGAATTCAAATAAGAACCAAGTTTATATTTTAATATGTTGCTTTGTGCCATATATTTTAATTGTTGGTAAAGGGTGCACGTTTCGTAAGGCTCGCACCAGGCAAACGCTCGTAAAACGTTGTTTTATTCCTACAAAATGTAGAACAGTTTGTCATTGCTACTAACATGCAAAAGAGCAAAGGCAGCGATTTGAGTTTAAATAACACGCGTTTTTTGAGTATTTATTTCCCTGAGTGATTAAATATTGCGTCTACAATGCGCAAAAACAATGTAATGTGTTGGGTGTTGTAATAAGGCAACTAGCATAATTACCAGGAGCTTATATTATTTTTTAGGAAATATATTTGTGCAAGTTTTACAGATAGGTGTGCTGGACGAAGATATTGGTCGCATACTTTAAGGACTGCGATTCGTGCTTTATTCCCACATTTTTTTGTTTTACGGGTATGATAGAAAATGCTTTACGACAACGCGCGCCCGGCCTCCACTCTCGTGTCAGGCGTTGCCGGAGGGAAGCAGGGGACTGCGGCCACGTCTGTTTCTCTCGGCCCCGTAGAACATGGCGGCGCCTGAGGCATCTATATCGTCAATGGCCGCAATCCTCGGCAGTAGCGAAACGTGGCCGTCCACGCCGATACACCGCAGACGATCTAAGGAAGCGGGAGAACGACGTTCACGCTTTCGCATTCAAAACACATAAGAAGTGCTTAGGTGTCCTCGAAATGTTTTCACACAAATGTTCAAAGATACATAATATTCAACTATCAACAGCTCGTTTGCGCCCTAATCTTATGTTCATATCAGATTTGCTTACTGGATGTGATAAACCTCCACAACCTCGCTTTTTCCCCTAATTTTTTTAATGTGGTACGATATTATACTTAAGATATCCACGCAATACATGCACCAATAGTGTCATAATTTTTGTTACATTCTTAGCCGTTACTTTAAAGACGCTTTATATCTGCATTAAATATTTTATATATCCTCTGCATTGGATATTTTGCAGATGCTCCAGCAAATATTGGTTCTGGCGGTCCTTTCTTCCTGTAGTGCGCGCGGAATCCCGACGACTTTGCTGATGATGAGGTCGAGTCGGTCGTTGACGTGGTGTGAATAACTTTATATATACAGAGAATAGAATATACAAGCAAGTTTTATGAATCGTAAATGAACATTCTAGACATGCCGCGCACCCTCTATGCGGCTGCTCGAGCTGGGACCTGCTCACATAGCTCAGTGAAGAACGCTGCATCTGGAGCATTACAATCCCTCAATATCCCGGTACTCGTGCAGCGCTTTCTTTAGAAAACAAAATACATATAAAACAACGCATGATGGTGGCATCATTTTTTTTTCTAACGCTATTTGTTAAATCTGACATCACTTCGTGTTTGCCCTTCTCATTCGTTGATTCTGACGCCAGGTCAAGTATTTCTTGCCACACGAATTTGGAATATGGCCGTGTGTAAACTTTAATGTTTATGAGTTCAGATACTTAGGTGTGATAATCACTTCTAATCTTAGCTAAAAAAAGTCATATATCTCGATCACTACAAAAGCGTCGGCAGAGCTTTGGTGACTGAAAAGGCAGCTGAAGCACTGCACACTCTCAACCAAGCTTGTAACTTGTAGTACATTAGTTTAACCAGTTTTAGAGTATGCGGACGTGGTGTGAAACTCCGCCACAGAGGCAGAAAATTTAACATCTCAAGAAAAGGAAAAAGAAGCCTTTGCGTATTTTTTTGTATATAACGATTACAGAGGAATAAGTTCCATCGCTCAATTGTACCAACAATCTAAAATTAACCATCTATCGTGTCGTCGCAGGAATAATTGACTAAAGCTTTCAAATACCATTGTTCATGACTCATCCCGCCTCTCACTTTACAAATTTATGCAATTTAATACCTCACGTCAAAGGCGTCACAAACATGTAAACACGATGGTTGTACCTACTGCCGTCCCGAGTGTTTAAATAAATTATTTTTGATGCGTTCCATGAATAAAGAGAACACCATTTCTGCTAACATTACGAGTGCCTCGTCCTTTCACGAATTTTCCACATCACTTCAGTGTTAACTTTAAATTAATTTTGGAATGTTTCTGTATTGTTGTTTATTTTTCTTTCTTTTTTTTGTTATTTTAAGTTATGTACATGTCCCCTCCTGTCTCCGCAGCCAAATGGCAGCTGTCAGTATGGGTTAAAATATAAAATAAAGGTACGGCGCTTGTACGGCGGGCATTTACGGAAGAACAATATCGCCGCGTGCGAACAGCTTACTCAGCAGCGCGCTCGACTCTTACGCCACTGACTAGGTTTGATCCCTGCCAGCGCTTGTCGTTCTTATCTTTTTTGTTTTTGTTTGCTTGACTGTAATGTTCCATATGACTCGAACATGTTGTCGTTTGTTCGAGCTCGGAAACTTCTAAATACGCACGCGTTTACAAAGGAGCTTGCATGGCTGCTTGAGTCAGTCGTCCTTCCGTCGCCGTCAAAGCATGGTGCGCCTCTGAATACCAGGTTCGATCTAAAACGGACTGTAAAAATCGACGCTCGCACGTAGCTATGCAAACTTTTTATCGAAAATATATTTCACAAATCGTTTTTTTGTTGTAAATTTAGAGATCTGTAGCTCTTTGCTGGCAAAGTGGCCAAGAAACTTGCCAGGGTCGAACGGTGGGCGGCAACGCATTAAACGTTAAATTTAATTTTGTTTGTTTTCTATTGGGGGGATCGGTGGCCGGAGCGCGTTAGCGCACATCATCTTGGGCGCAACGTGGAGCTAAAGTCTCGCAGCGGCAGAACACAAGATCCTTGGTTCAATCCCCATCCCTGCCCGTTTCGATGTGGATGAGTATCGTACCGGCGTGCGGTCGCGTACTCCACTGCGTGGTGGCACGTTAAAGACCCGCAGGCTTGCGGTTGCGGCTGCGCTGGCTAAAATGTCGAGCTCATCTACAGCTGGGAGACAAGTCGCCCTGGGTTGAGGCAGCATTGTGTGTTCTAGGCCGTATAAACATACACACAACCCAATTTTAAGTTCTATTAATAAGTTTATGTTTTTATTTGTGACAATATGGCACAGCTTGAATCCAGCCGCTAGCTGGGTTCAAAAATGGGCGACGCAACGCATAAGTAGGGTGACTCCCACACGCACCCGCACTGAGGGCTCGTGTCCCGCGTCCCGCAAGAAATTTTCAAATCTTGAAGATGTCCCTGCACTTCATACTGTCGTAAAATCTCACTCTTGCAACCTCATGGTGCTGCCGAACAACGGAACGACGGGGAAGAGCGAAAATCGCTGGTAATCGTATGAAACGCATGGGTACGCCATTTTTTATTCAAGCATTGCGTGAAGGCGTATTCGCCGTTCTTGTGCAGTGGAACTGACGCGCATGCGTCCGTTCTGCTCTCTCCCCTGGTGTGCAAAATATTGCAAGAAAAATGGCCCGCCAAAATTCTTGGGCTATAAGATACTGTATTCATTTTCATACCACTGTGTCAATGCGAAAGTAGGCGTGGATTTCTTTTTTTCTTCGTGAAGACAGCTACAGAAGGGAAAAAGCCTGCACCTCACAAGGGTCAAAAAAGAGCATAATGTAAAACAATTTGTGTTTCGGACCATGTTGATAAATGTAAGCGTTGACAGGAAACAATAACCAGAGAAAGATTAACGGTTTCTTATTTCCATTTGATGCATTGAGTTCTGCTTCAGTTGATTTTAATGTTTTCAATTTCGAACATTTAATAACACATTTGGCATAAAAAGTATATCACTGGAAGTGCAAATTATTTGAGCTGAATTGCTGCAATTCAATTAGAAGGTGTATAAACAGCACAGGATATTAAATGTGTTAACAGTGCCTCGGTGTGCGTAAGTTAACAAATTTCCTCTACCCCCCCCCCCTCCCGCCCCCACTGCCCTGCGTGTCCCGCATTTCGCTAGCAGAAGGTGGTCACCACACGCATAAGTAACATAGACTTCGCAATAGTCGATACCAGTATGTAACCCAGCCAACGCAAAAAGCACAAATTGAATTGCAGATAATCAATATATGTGCTTGAATTGGAAACAAAATGTACCTTTCAAAGAGTGCCCAGAATACGAACACGCTATCGCGGCTGTTGCATCACATAAAAACGCGCACAACGGAACGACGCCGGTGATGATGATCGCCGGCAACATATTCCCGACCTCGCCTGACCTTCTCCGTCTGCGCTTACATATGATATCCTGTTGGGAAAATAAAGATTCCCAGACAAACTAAAATAATTTAAATTAATGAAGCTAGAACAACTTCACTGAACTCGCACAGCGAGCCAAGAAGAAAATATACTAATCTTTATTGATTGCGACTAGACTTCATGCCACACGCACCTTCCGTTTGGTTGGATTGTCGTCTTGTAAGTTAGTTCAAATTGGAAACCATAAAAACTTGTTTACGCAACCCGGATGTACCTGAGTATTGCTTGAGACGCACTTAGTTATTTCAATATTCAACTACGATAACTTTTCTGTGCATTTTCATTTTTTATATCAGCCGTATTGCAGTGTCATATTCTCACAAACTGTGCGAAATTACTTAGAAATACCTGCAATAGTAAACAAAAAGTGTAATATGACTGAATTTTAACGTGTATCTCAGTTAATTTTGAATGTCTCATTGGTACATAGTAAAAGTATTCAAAGTATGGCATTTTGTGAAGGGGGCGCAGAGCGTATATTGTAGCGTGAACGAACAAAACGAAAGATACCGGGTACAGAGAGACACATTACGGCAGCTTAAACTCGGTACGTTATTCAATACTTTTTTTTTTAATATTCCCTATTATGTCGTAAATCGCGCAACACAAGAAATCATACAAATGCGAGGTACGGGCAGTATCGCAGAGAAATTTAATAAAAAAAAGCTGAATGCAGTAGAGCTAACCTTTTTTTTTCATAAACCGTTTGATGAAGTTATAAATACTATATTATAAAGACTTTGAAACTGGTTTAGTGTACATTCGTGAATATTACTCCTGAAAGCGCGCCAAGTGTGTATATATTTTTTAATCGCTCAGGCCACATTATTAATCCTTCGCGGGGCAATTTTATGGAAACGGCGGTTTTCATAACTCCCCTTATCATTTGGTGAATTGATACTACTGTCGCTCGGGATTATGCGGTTGATAATGAAATATATCCTCGGTTCTTTTCGGTTCTCTTCAGTCCATTATGCGGGCCGCCTGGCGCGGGGTTTCGCGGTGGCAATGAAGCACGTGCTGGTTCGTGTGCCGGTTACTTCCGGGTGCAAGGCTTGATGCGCTAAACTCGGTTTGGGAGATTTTGTCTGGCCACTACATCATGCCTGACTCGTGCGCTCCGATGAAAACTTCATCATTACTGAGCATACACCCGGGGTCGTTAACGACCCTTTATACTCACAGCTGCTCTGCAGCATATATTACTTCTTATACATCACTTAGTTTCAAGGCGTCACTCATCCGGTGTTGCGTGTTTTCAACGACGTTAACTAATTAAATAAAACTAATATGGCCTGTGGTGCCCTCGTTAGAAGCTTCTGACCCATATTTATATGTTATATCAGGTTACAAGAGAGACACGAGACATTTTTTTGTTATATTCATTTTACGTTTCCCTATTTACACACATGCCGTGTTTATGTAATATCTTCAATAATGGACATTCGGCGGGAAAATATAGGCGCAATTAGCATTTACGATATTTGAGTAAAACATAATCTTCAGAGCGGATGGATACCGTAAACTACTTTTTTGCGGAGTCGCTATATTTCTGCGAACAATTCAACGCAAGAGTTGTGACGCGTGAAGTAGACCAGCTCATCAACTTTATTTCGATTACGCTACTGATTTGTTCGTCTGCTTGTTGAGAGAAACGTCCGGGTCCTAGGAAAGCTAATAACATTTGACATGCAGAATACTATCATGTTTATGACCAGCCAAAACCTCTATTTATATCAAATTAACTACCAAAAATGTACTTTTATGGTTCAAGTATTCTCTTGATGCTGTGAAAGTAGTGAACGTTACTTTCGTTTCCTGATAGTCGGCGCAATAGTCACAAATGGAATATATATTTTTTTATTTCTTCTTTCAAGAAAACACGTTATGGAAAGTTTTGTAATGGCTACCGAGAGTAGCCACCGATATGTTTTTAACGTTCGTGACCGGGTGACAATGAACGAAGGAAAAAAAAATGAAGAAACATTTGAATAGCGGTGTTCATATAAATATTTTTTTCTCGCGAAATTGTCATCTGTCATATTGCTTTTCACTTTCTAGGTCCGACTGCAGCAGGCGCTAGGGTTCGATGGAGCGAACCAATCAGCGCCAAAAAACTATGTGGCGCGCATGTTCGTCTGCTTTTTGCACACGTGTTGCGATGACGCCAGAACTCCAAGCTCTTATAGGCTGACTGATAAAAGAAATGGTGGGTAGACCTCGAGGCATCCAGCATTTAAGTTTACACTCTATCCTTTCAATCTAAGCCAATCTGAACCAATGGTCGTTTTGACGTCCCCGCAACGCCGGCGAAAAAAGCAGACGGAAAAACAACAACAATCAACGGACAACGGGCACCGTTACGATTCACGTTCGGCGCCGCTTGACTGGCCTCATCGGACCGTACAGCGAAGGCTACGGTTGGACTTAAAAGAGAGTTTTGGGGAACCGTTGTTGCACATCCCGTATGGCACGGTGGACCCTCCGGCACGAACTGGGCCAATGCGAGTCTTTTACGGTAGCGCATGCGCGGTTCGATACCGGACGGCACATCGTGCCGTATCAGATGAGCGAAGATGGTTCTCTTAAACTCTCTATTGTGAAAGGGAGAAAACGCGAAACGTTCGAGCATCACAAACGTTTAGCGATACTCTGAGTTTCCAGACGCTGGACGCCTACGTTAAAGGCGGTCTTCGTTGGATAGCTTAACGCGTATACCATGTGTAACACTTGATGGTTGTTCCTAGAATGAAGCGATACTAGCGCAAATAGGGCTGATAAACCTGCTGATCTTCTAGAGCCGTCAATACCTCGAGCTCCTCTCCCTCAGTGCACACAGGTGGCCGAGCTCGTCGTCGCCTATTCCTCCGCCCACCAAAGATGTTTTACACAAAATAAAACTGTACGCCAGACATGTACAAGTTACTCAAAAAAAGTAATTAAGTTAAGTTACTGAGTATTGGCCTCAAAAGTAATTTGAGTAGAGTAGAAATTACTCAAATGGAAAGTAATTGAGTAAATTACTAACTACCGTAACAAAGTAGCGAATTACTTTTGAAGTTACTTTTATATTTTTATAGTAACAAGAAAGTACATAAATGTTTTGATCCGTTAGCGAAATTCTGCTAGCCAAATATAAAGCGGCTTGTGTTTTCACATAAATGCTTTAATAGCTGGTTCTGCTTCTGTGTGATTAATTGTTTTGTACTTTTGTGTTTTCTGGTCAATGATGTACTGCGGATGTATCATTTCTACTTTGAGGTTTAGCACTGCCTGAGCTTGATTTTGCAGACAGTGTTTGCTTGTTTACAGTGTTGCGTAAAGTACATCTAAAAAGTACTTGAAGTAAAGTACAAAGTCAATTAGAGGTTATGTACTTCAAGTATAGTAAGTACACCGGGTGCAATGTACTTGAAGTAAAGTACTATAAATACAACATACTTTTAAAGTAAAGTACAAATACTTTTTAACACAATCTTTCATGATGCCCTTTCATACCCTATTTTTTACTTTATTTTATCTGGTATGCATTGCTCCAGGGGTAATCGGAGGAGCATCAGTTTTTTTTCGGAAATGGCGGCAAATATTGGATAAAGTCAAGTCGCCACAGAGTAGTTGTTTTACTCTCGCTGACGAACTATTTAACACAATACACTTATAAGGCACTTATTTGTATCGGTCTTAGAGCCGCCATTACTTCACTCAGAGAAATGACCAGATGACGTCTCGAAAGACGATAGCGCGTTTTCACATGACGATACGCCATTTTTTGTTTCCAAATTTGGGGAATGTACTTTGTTTATTTATTTATTTATTTATTTATTCTTTATTTTCAGTGACCCACCAACAGCTTCACGCCTCCCTAGTGGTGCACTTATCAATGACTCAATAAGTAGAAAAAATGTTAAAACAGGATAAAAGCAAAACGTTAGGAAAAACAATAGCCTCAGCACACTTTCGAAATTTACGCTTTTCATCAAAAATATCAAGCACTCAGCATTCCCACAAATCTGTTCTAAATGGTTATAAGTCAGTTGCAGGCGTGTTATGGGTGCAGCATGGTAAAAGTCGGTAGGGTAAAACAAAGTATGAAGTCTACAAGACTTACGAGGAACGTGCAAGTAGATGTGACTGAGTAGCTCTGGGGAACTCGAAATTATACCATGTACAATCTTATACAAGAGGAGTCAGTTCGCTGAACTATTCTCCTGTTGTGGGAACGAGTCGAACTTCTACTGGAGGTTCACAAATCCTCCTTCATAACTATAGAAATAATTCGGTTGAAAATAACGATCAAACAAAACACGAACGAATCTACGTTGAACACTCTCAATTACACCTGAATTTGTCGCTCCAATACAGTTCCAGACAACTGAGGCATATTCAACACGACTACGCGCCAGTGAAGAAAACAAACGTAAAATACAAAGTGGTTTAGAAAACCGCGTGTCACTCGTGTAATGGCTCCCAGCACTCTAAAGGACGTCATCTCGCAATTGTAGCCACGTGATGATTGAAATTAATTGCAGGATCCATAAAAACGCCCAGATCACGGATGACCTCAACGCGAGTAATATTGGTGGAAATTTGGTGGTAGTAGGAAATTTTAATTTCCTTTCGAAATTACCTGAAAAAATAATACTTTAGCGAAGTACAAGCACATGCTCAAGCGAGATCTACTTCAAGTAAAAGTTCTCAAATTTTTTAATCCTACTTGAAATAGTACTTTAAGTACCATGTTCTTAAGATACTTCCAAATTAAAGTTGTTTTTTTATCTGCTTTTTCTGTGTCTGAAAACGTTGGGGGAATTATTAAGCTTCTCGAACGATTTCCAAATCTCGGAAGACCTGGCATATGCTAAGTTTTTGGAGGAAAGGCAACGCTAGGAGGTCACCTTAGCGTTGCCCTCTATCACGCGATCCTTCAAGTACAGCACAAACCACGGGGAGCACCAGGTGGGCCTCAGAGCGGGTGTGGCATTTTGTTGACCCCTATGGTGAGGCTGCAGTGTGTGGTACCTCCTGTAGTGGGCGAGAGTTCCTATGTTGGGAAGAAGTCGGGAACAAACCATTTCTTTAAATACGACAAGTCTCCTTGAGCTTCGGGAGACAAAGTAATGCACAGTCTTCGGCGCTGCAATCCCGCATTTACTCGGGCCTTCCTTGCGACGTGGCTGTCCGCTCCCCGCGCCTCGTAGAAGGGTTGTTTCAGTGGGGGACTCGGGAATATTTTAGAGGGCTGCGGACCCTTCTAACCACTCTCCCCTCCCCTTGCCCACGCCACATGCTTCCCCGTCTTTGCAAATATCAGCTGATCTTCCAATATCTTATCTGTGTTTGTGCAGGAATGTTTGTTGACCATCAAACCTACCGCTAAAACTCAAAAGTAATTTGTTATTTGAGTAGAAGTACGGAAAAAGTAATTAAAGTAAACTACTAATTACCGAAATAAAACTGTAGTTGAAAGTTACTAGAACTCACTCATACAAGTAGTTAAACTACAGTAACTTGAGTAGAGTAGTTGAACTACGTACAAACTG
>JAZHYW010056682.1:0-17346 GCA_037355805.1 Ixodes ricinus
TCAGTATTTAAGAAATCAATAAAAAAGCAAGCGCACTCTCACAACGGTAAGAATGAATCACTCACTAAGTGCTATCAACTGGCACATGACAAGTCTCCAATAATTGGATGGAAAATGTATCTGTCTGGGAAAATGTATGTCTGGTTATCGCAAATCTTTAGTAAAAATAGAAATGGCAATACAAGAAGCAATAAATAAAAATAAAAGTGTTTGGGATTCCTGTTTGTTTTATCCTCAAGTGATGGCCAACTGCGATCGATATGTAAAACAAACTGATTTTTATTGATTAAGGTTACTAAAACTTGGAGCATCTTTCTATTTTGATGATTTAAAATTTAGCATCTAACAGATGCTTACATATAAAAATATTACGTATATATATTTTTACCAGCCGGAACGGAACCAAATGGAGAGTGTTTTTCCTAAAGAGCGACAAAAACAGGACAAAAATGCGCAGATGACGCGGAAAGGAACATACTGAAAGCCTTAAAGGCAGCCGATCGAAAACATCCACGTCAGTTTAAGGCTCCGAAAAAGTTCCTTTTCGAGACGTAAAAACAACACTGAAGAAAAACAAGCCACTGCAACATACTTCAAAGTGTTGCTTCCGAAAGGGAAACATCTGCTCTGAATAGACCTAGACGTAAAAACATGTCTGTACAAATAAAATAACAAAATATTCCCACTCTGCGTATTTTGCGGCAAGCACTCGCCGCTCAGAACACTATGGTTTCCAATTTTCCAAATACGTTTTTTTTTCGGAAACAAATACGCATTAAAAATGATATATTTTTTCACGCAGTTCCTCCGTACTTTCTCTAACGTCCTCTGCAAACCATCGTGCTTTTGCATTATTTGTAATCTCAGAAATATATTTCTTGTCACTTTCTAGATGTCAACACCTGGTCCAAACTGCCACGACAGAATTTTGTCGTAAGCGACCAAAGCAGTTCTAGGATGTACGAGGTAGAATTGAAAAGTTCCGGGATTGCGCTCGTAAGTTTGGTGGATGTATGGGCTGCAGAATTGAAACGCATTCTCCTTGAAAGTAAGATTCCTTTCGCTACAACACATTTCTGCCAGTGGGTCTAGAGGTTCAAAGCACTTCAGGACCTTATTATTTTCAATGTCCTTCAGTTTATCAAGCGTCAAGTTTTTTTAGTTCATCCGGGCAAGAAAAGCGACAACCGTGAAGTTCACGCGCAAGCTCAGGGAACAAGTGGAAGTTGCAGGGTGCATGGTCAGGTAAGTGCGGTAAGTGTGGGAAGGGAAGGTCAACAGGTATTGTTTTGGAGCGAAAAGACGAAACAAGGAGTTGAGACGTTGTGTTTTGTTCGTCCCCTTCTGTGTTCCTGAGTCTCGGGTTTTTATTACCATGAAACAAGGAGTTACCTGTTATCCATAATATTCATGATATTCGAACCCTTTCTGCTTTTCCTGAATTATCCAAGCAATTTGAATATTATCTAGCATTGCACGGTGACGGTCTTGACGCCGTCGAATTACTGTGTCCCCAGTTGGTCGATCGATTTGGTCTAGCAACCATGGAGAACAGAAGAAGCTTCGTTGGCGGTGGTGACTTCTCTTCGTTCATTTGCTGTTCGACCTCACACAAGTTACGTCGCAAAATTATGGATACGTGAGCGCCTCTTCGCGGTAGTTTAAGTGGGGCGGCTAGAAAATGCTGCAGTCACCAAAGCAGGTGCGATACGGTCCAGTAGATTATCGAGTGACGCCACCACCGTGGTGCCTCATCGTAATCCCTCCGCTTTTTGTACCGGACCTAAATATAAAGTGTGCCTACTTAAGTTACGCCTTCAAATCAGTATCCATTTATCTATAAAATACGAGCCCTTGCACTGTCTTGTTGTTGCGATCAGCGTAATGTTAGGTTAGAGAAGCAGTAATTGTCTCGTCCTACCAGTCGCACACATCAAGGCGTCATGGGAGAAAGTTGAAGACAGCTCACTATTTTCTCGGCAGTGGATGTATTTTAAGCTTGTGCATTAAGGCCCGTTCACACTCTTGCGACCGAGTACGACCGAGAGAGAAATCTTGCGATCTCTTAGGACCGGATAAGCTACAGCGGAGCTGGTCCTAAGAGATCGCAAGAGGCTTAAAACCGGTCTGGTCTCTCTCGGTCGTACTCGGTCGCAAGAGTGTGAACGGGCCTTTACACCCGAGGATGGAGCATTTGCTGTGTTCTTAACTTTTCACTGACCATATAGTTCGATCATGTTCACGCTGCCCTCCAAAAGGCTGAAATTAGTCATAATGTCATCACCTATTTAATCTTTGTCCGCCTTTAGACTTCGGTCAGTGAATTTGTGTGCTCCCAGCTTTGTGCGGGGAGTACGCTATTTGTGCAACCGGTTATTTCTGTTCTAAAAGGCCATCGGAGTTGGTATAATCTTCATAAAAACAAACAACTACTTGTGATGTTTTTGTACCTCGTTGGGGACGAGACGCATACTGGTTGAAGTAATATAAATCTTAGATTTCTAACTCTGGTCGTTTTCCCACGCGAACTTATTAGTGTTCATAATTTTGGCTTTAGGAAACCGGTTGGCTTAAAAGTTGATCCCCTGCGATGGAAAATCCAATTCTTTGATTTAATCTGTACCTATGAGCAAGAACACTTTTAGAGCACAGATCTAAGGCGCCCGTTTCTGCGAACAGCGGCGTCGACGTCGCCGTCGTTCTCGCCGTCGCCGTTGGCGTAACCGCCCCCTAAGTTTAACTGGAAATTGAGTTTGTTTTGAGGTCACGTGACGTCAATTTTAGAGCGCAGCTCTTGAGGCTGAACTCCATGGGACGAATATGCTGCGAATAACTGACGAATTTTGCCCGGCGGCTTTTGCTCTACGCGCGGAATCAACACAGTGGCTGCTACGTCACGCGCAAAGCGAGCCTGCCGTCGGGCGGCGTTCGCCAGTTATTCGTCACATATTTGTCCCATGGAGTTCAGCCTTTAGCCGCCCGTTTCCGGCTTGAGCGGCGTCGCCGTCGGCGTCGGCGTCGCCGTTGGCGTAACCGTAAAGTCACGTGACCCCCAGGTCACGTGAGCCCCGAGGTCACGTGTCCCCCAGGTGACGTGAGTCCCCCCCCAAGGCCACGTGCCCCCTCAGGTCCCCAGGTCACGTGTCCCCCAGGTCACGTGATCTCGATGGGGGGTCACGTGACCTTGGATGGGGGGTCTCATGACCAGGGCGGTCATATGACCCACCCGAGGTCACGTGACCCCCAGGCCACGTGACCTCCCCCTGGTCATGTTACCCCCTGGTTACGTGACCCCCCCAGGTCACGTGACCGCCTTCCCCCCGAGACCACGTGACCCCCGTGCCTTCCCCTCCTCCTCAAGAGCTGCGCTCTAGTTCGGCGTTACAGGGAGTTGTAAACGGCTTTCATTTTTTCTACTAAATTTAGCGGATAAGCTAAATTTGTTCATGGGTGACGTGACACAAAGTCATGTGACGTCATTTTCATCGCTAAATTGGGCGGGGAAACTGAATTGCTGTTGAGGTCACGTGGCGTCAATTTTGCAGGAAAATTTAGTGGGGAAACTGAGGGAGGAGGGGAGGGTATGGATGGGAGGAGGAGGAGGGAGGGTACGGAGGAAGAGGATGGGAGGATACACAAGAAAAAGAGGTGAGGGTACGGAGGAGGAGGAGAGGAGGAGGTGAGGGGAGAGGAGGATGATGAGGAAAAGAGGAGGAGCAGAATAGAAGGGGAGGAGGACGAGAATTCGACGAGGAGGAGAGGAGGAGGGTAGGAAGAGGAGACGACGAGGGGAGGGAACGGTTGAGGAGGAGAGGCACACCCTACCCTCCGTACCCTCCCCTCCTCCTCCTGAAGAGCTGCGCTCTATTTCGCATTACAGAGATTTGAAAACGAGTTTAATTTTTTAGAGCGCAGCTCTTAGGCGCCCGTTTCCGGCTTGAGCGGCGTCGGCGTCGCCGTTGCCGTCGGCGTAACCGCGCGTTGCATGCAACTCAGCGTTGCATATTGCCGCAACCACGTGTTGCAGGGTACTCAGGTTGCATGCAACCTGAGCTGCATGCAACTCAGCGTTGCATGTCGCCGTGACCACGTGTTGCGAACAACTCAGGTTACATGCAACGTGAGCTGCATGCAACTCAGCGTTGCATGTCGCCGTAACCACGTGTTGCAAACAACTCAGGTTGCATGCAACCTGAGTTGCATGCAAACGGAGTGGCTTGCAACCCCCGAAGTCACGTGACCCCCAGGCCACGTGACCTCCCCGAGGTCACGTGACCCTCCCGGTCACGTGGCCCTCCAGGTCACGTGACCCCCTGGTCACGTGACCATCCCAAGCAACTCAGGTTGCATGCAACCTGAGTTGCATGCAATTCCCCGAAGTCACATGACCCCAGGCCACGTCCCCCAGGTCACGTGGCCCTCCAGGTCACGTGGCCCCCAGGTCACGTGACCCCTCCCAGGTCACGTGACCCCTCCCAGGTCGCGTGACCCCCAGGTCACGTGACCCCCAGATCACGTGACCCGTTTCTCAAGGTCACGTGACACCCCCCCCGTGCCTTCCCCTCCTCCTCAAGAGCTGCGCTCTAATTCGGCGTTACAGGGAGTTGTAAACGGCTTTCATTTTTATCTTGACCCTTACAAGACGCACTCTTATTTGATAATAATTGTATAAATAGAACAGAAAGTATTAAATGATTATTACCCGTGCCACACGGGCAACTCGAATGCCATTTACAACGAATGACTTTTGTGTGATCGGCGAATCAGCTCGCAATCTGTCGCGCGTGGAATGCGCCACGCCCCGAGTGCCGCGCGCTGATTGGCGTCCGCTCAAATGTTATTCGTTATAAATGGCATTCGAGTTGCCCGTGTGGCACAGGTATAAGTGTGTATGTCTAAACAAAAATTCTATCGAAACTTTTGTTTGAAGGAAGTTTGATTTTAACGGTTAAGAGCGTAGGTATGCAATGTAAACCATGCTAAAAAATTAACGATTTGAACTAGCTCTTTCATAAAATTACGCTATGCAACATCAATCAGCGACCGGACTCTGCTTCAGATATAGTTTCAACCTCCGATTTCTGCTTTTTCCCAATCTTCTTCGTTAACCTTTCTATAAAATTAATAAGCCCCACGAACTCCATACTAAAACGTAGACTTGGGCGGCTTGCTAAAAACAGAATTTTAGCTTAGGATGTGTGTAAAGAAGCAGTGCGGGCGATAGCACAAGCGTAGGGGCACGTGAAGTTGCATCTCAAACGATGGCGTTCTCCAGTCTAGGCAGAAGTTTTTTAAACATTATATTAGCTAAGAAACTGTTTTTAGCAGGCCGGCCTTGCAATTTTACATTGATATCCTTATAGCGTACATTAGGTTATTTTGTTTGATTAAAATGAGTATATTTTAAGTGTTCATACACTCTACCAACGTTTAACTCAAAACATCACCTCTCATACCCTTTTTGCAATAAAAACTATATCTTTCTCGGGTCGTTTTGTATAAAGCAGAAATAATTGTCGTTTGAATGTTGCTATACTAGTCTAATATTGTTCACCCTATAATTTCTGTTCTTAAAATTCACCACCAACTAACGTATTGCCTTCAAAACTTTCTAACTACCCTTCTAAATTTTCGAATGGTGCTGGTAGTATTACTAAATAAACAAATAAATGAATATATATATATATATATATATATATATAACATTCTTCAAGAATGTCCTAATTCAAACAAGTTTAGCTATATCTCCGCAACATTAAATCGACGGCTACAATATGCAAACCGGTAACGTGGTTTAAATTGCCAAGTATCCCTTGGTGACTTTTTCTTCCTTCTCGCTTATGCCCAGTAGACTTGCAAAAAATTGAAATGGGATTGGAATTGTTCCTAAATGTCTGACTCTGCTCATCGCCAAGAAATGACAAGGCACCCAGGTAACGATGGAGATTCCCCAATAGCCGCGTAAAGTTTAATTAGGGGCCTAGGGTGTGTAGGTGTGCGAAAGGGGGGGGAGCCACGTGATTTAGCTGTGACATAGGTTTGCATTCAGCGTAAGGGGAATGGTCACAAGGAAAGAGACAACATCAAGAGTACTTAGTCGGTTTTAGTTTAGTACAAAATAAAGATGGATATACTTTCAGAAAGAGCGAGATACAACACCACGGATATTCATTAATCAATTGCACAGTGCACACTGGACAGGCGCTGAAACCTGTTTGTGCTTAGGGTACTTGGTTGCAAGTAGTCTTTTTATTTGTGAAACATCGGTAGTTCTTTTCAAACTGTGCTAAACCATTTAATATGATTTCGGTGAGAATATAGCTTAAGTTCAATCTCGTAGATTTGATTAATATATATTAAATGTTGTGTTTCATTTTCTGAATGGAAAATAAATGTTTATCTTATCAATAAAAACCCTGTTCGCTTTATCAGATCAAAATACATACGGTAATAATTCATGTTGACGCCAAATCTGGAGAAACATGTGTAACTGTAGTCAATAAATGTTACTTTGACCATTTCTTTTGGTTAAAATAAATTCAAATAAAGAACCAATTTCATATTTTAATATGATGCTTCGTACCATACATTTTAACGGTTACTAAAGGATGCAAGTTTCGTAAGGCTCGCACTAGGAAACCACTCGTAAAACGTTGTTCAATTCCTACAAAAATGTAGAACAGTTTGTTATTGCAACTAACATGCAAAAAAGCAAAGGCAATAATTTGATTCTAAATATTACGCATTTTGAATATTTTCTTTCGTGAGTAATGTAATGTGTTTTATGTTGTAATAAGGCAACTAGCATAATTACCTTGAGCTTATATAATTTTTAGCAAATATGATTGTTTAAGTTTTACAGATATCTGTGCTACACAGATAAGGTCACATACTTTAAAAACAATGATTCGTGTTCTTATTTCACATTTTTATTTTACGTGTATGATAAAAGATGCAAAATTAAAGGGGCCCTGCAATCATATTTAAGCGTCTACCTTTTTTGCGGTTTCCACGTCTCTTGGGGTTCGGGCAAGCGAGCGGGCCCGGAGAGGAATGACTAAATATCACTACCGGACGACGCGGAAACCTCCTCAACCTACGAGGGCGACCCGCGTTGCCGAAAGCGCGCGATATGTGACGTCTTAGGTCCTGACCTTACTACTGGTCAGAGCCGCTAAAAGCTTTTTTTTAGTCGAGATACAAAATATAAGTGCCGCGAACCGTTTCAATTATGTATGAAAGTAGTTTTTGTTCAGTATTTTAAATCAGAAAAGAAACAAATGCAGGTAATAAAGTACGGAAAGAAGAAATGACCCGTCGACATACCCGCCACCAAGCGGCGGAAAAAACGGCGCATACTAGAAAGAAGTAGTGGGATCAGCCGCCGACGCGGAAAGGTCCCGGATGTACGCGGCGGCGCTGCGGTCGTATACCGGCTCAAAGATCCGACCGGTTCCGAGCGTTCCGAAGGCCTTCGGCGCAGGCCCGGCAGGCGATTTGGCCATTTGGCGGTATGGCACCGCGAAGTGGCTCCCGTTCTGAACTGATCTTTACCCCGTGTTTGTCTGTCGTTTGTGGTCAATGAAGTGTTATGCCGAAATAGTCTTTAATCGCGCAGCAAATGCATTGCGAGCCGCCCTGGCCGCCCGCTTCATACAGCCTATCCAACACATGCTTTAGTGGCGCCCTCTCGAGCCGTCGACACGGAGCGCGGCAGCCGTGAGCGCTTGATGAGCTCACTACCTCTCCTCTAGTTCACAGCCACTCAAGCCAGGACCTACGACGTCATGAAGCAGGTTATTTTTTGCTTGTTTTTGTAATTCTAATTTGCCTATAACTTTTGAAATAAAGCGAAATTTGAGAAAAGAAAAGTTTCATTAAGTCTGCGAAATAGCCATATTTTGCCTAAAACATATTTTAGAGCGCAGTTCGTAAGCGCTTGTTTCCGCGCTCTCGTGGCGTCGCCGTCGGCGTCGGCTTAACCGCGCCGCTAAATTCAGCGGGAAATTGAATAGGTGTTGAGGTCACTTGACGTCAATTTTCTGGCTAAATCTAGCGGAGGAACTGAATTTCTGCATGGGTTACATGACACGAAGTCGTGTCGTCATTTTCCCCGCTAACTTTAGCGGGGAAACTGAATTGATGGTAAGGTCACGTGGCATCAATTTACCCACTGAATTTAGCGGGGAACTTAACCCGCTAAATTGAGCGGGGAAATTTTCGCTAAATTTCCAGCTAAATTTAGCAGAAACGTTTCCCCCTAAATTTAGCAGGTTAAGTTTCCCAGATAAATTTAGCGTGGAAATTTAACGGGAGGATGAGGAGAAGGAGGAGGAGGAGGAGTGCGCACCTTCCTCTCCGTACCCTCCCCTCCTCCTACTTAAGAGCTGCGCTCTAATTTCGCATTACAGAGAATTGTCAAACGTCTTTCATTTTTTTAAATTTTCTTTAAGATTAAGGCATACATAAAAGAGGTGAATAGATAACTGGCTGACATGCCCTTAATTTTTTTCCAGAAATTATCTTGGAAAAGGCGACGATACTGGATCATGCAACTTCCAAATAGATTCTTTCTTTGTTTATTGGCTGGCATAAAACGTTCACATTACAAAAACAGTAGGTGTGAAATCGGTACCACACAGCATATAATGGTACTTTTTATACTTGTCGCAACATGAGACTATTTGCATACCAAGCCTTTACAAAAAAATCATAACCAAAGTGGCTTAAAAGAACGACGATCATACTTTAATCAGAGATGGCTTTATAAAATAAATGTCACCCATGTGCTGTAGCCAATATATTTAAATTCACCTTGCACAAAATATACAAGTAACCTAAAGAATGAGAAAGTTCATTACTCAAGGCACACACGGAGTAATATATTACATTTAACATTATTGACTAAAACCCCGAAACTGGGACGAGAAGGGACAGACAAACACAGTATGAAGTGATTCTGATTATATAGGCTGCAAACTCCACAAAAATTTGAAGCGAAAGAGAGAAAGAGAAAATGAAAAGGAAGAATTCGAAACACTATTTCCACAATAAACAGAGGGGCAGTGACCACCGTTTGGAAACAAAGCAACATAGAAACCTGTCTACTAAAAAACCGAGAATCAGTGACCTCCGCTACACACCGCTTTTCCCAAACTTTAATGCAGAAGCATTAACTATCCCATGGAGCGGAGCCGGCGGCGTCTGTAAGCGCGAAAATACGCGAAAGAAATGCCCACTCTCCCATTGGCTGTGTAAAACGCCTCCTAGATAGCCATTGGCGGCCGCTTCACAGAGCGTGCGTTCGGGGGGGGGGAGGGGCTGCAGCCGCGTCTGTTTTTCCGGGCCCCGAGGAACATGGCGGTGCCTGAGTCATTTATATCATCGACGGTCGCAACCCCGGCAGTAGCGAAACATGGCCGTCCACGCCAGTACACGGCAAACAATCTAAGGGAGAGGAAGAACGACGTTCCTGCTTTAGCGTTCAAAACTCATAAGTGCTTAGGTGTCCTTGAAATGCTTTCACACAAATGTTCAAAAATAAATCATATTCAACTATCAGCAGCTCGTTTGCGCCCGAATCTTCTTTTCATATCAGATTTGCTTACTCATGTGATCAACCTCCAGAATCTCGCTTTTTCCACTATTGTTTTTAAATGGTACAATTTTATTCTTAAAATATCCATGCCACATATGCACCAATAGTGTCATAATTATTGTTACATTTTTAGCCATTATTTCAAACACATTTTATATCTGCATTAAATGTTTTATATAGTCTCTGCATTGGATATTTCACAGATGCTCCTGCAAATATTGGTTCTGGTTGTTTTTTTTACTGTGGCGCCGCGGACTTCCGATGACTTTGCTGATGATGAGGTCGAGTCGGTCGTTGACGCGGTGTGAATAACTTTATCTATACAGAGAATAGAATATACAACAAGTTTTCTGAATCGCAAATCAACTTTCTAGACATGCCGCGGACCGTCTATGCAGCTGCTCGAGGTGGGGCCTGCTCACAGAGCCCAGGGAAGAACGCTGCCGCAGGAGCAATACAATTCCTCAATTCCACATTCCACATTACTATTCCACATTACTATTCCACATTCGTGCAGCGCGCTCTTTAGAAAACAAAACACGTTTAAAACAACGCTTGATGGCGGCATCATTTGTTTTCTAACGCTATTTGTTAAATCTGACATCACTTCGTGTTTGTCCTTCTCATTCGTTGATTCCGACGCCAGGTCTCAAGTACTGCTTCTTGCCACACGAATGTGGAATAGTGCCCTGTGTAAACTTTAATGTTTATGAGTTCAGATACTTAGGTGTGATAATCACATCTAATCTCAGCTAAAAAAAGTAATATATTTCGCATTGTTAAAAATGCGTCAGCAGAGCTTTGGTCATTGAAAAGGCAGCTGAAGCACTGCACCCTCAACCAAGCTTGTAACTTGTAGTACATTAATTTAACCAGTTTTAGAGTATGCGGACGTGATGTGGGACCCATCCACAAAGGCGAAAATTTAACATCTCAAGAAAAGGAAAAAGAAGCTTTTGCGCCTTTTTGTATATAACGATTACAGAGGAATAAGTTCCATCACTGAATTGTACCAACAATCTAAAATTAACCATCTATCGTGTCGTCGCAGGACTAATTGACTAAAGCTTTCAAATACCATTGTTCATGACTCATCCCTCCTCTCACTTAACAAATTTATGCAATTTAATACCTCACTTCAAAGACGTCACAAACGTGTAAACACGATTGTTGTACCTACTGCCGTCCCGAGTGTTTAAAGAAATTATTTCTGACGCGTTCCATTCACAAAGAGAATACCATTTCTGCTAACATTACGAGTGCCTCGTCCTTTCAAGAATTTTCCACATCACTTCAGTGTTAACTTTAAATTAATTCTTGAATGTTTCTGTATTGTTGTTTATTTTTCTTTCTCTTTTTTGTTATTTAAGTTATGTATGTCCCTCCTGTCTTCGCAGCCAAATGGCAGCTGTCAGTATGGGTTAAAATATAAAATAAAAAGGTACGGCGCTTATACGGCGGGCATTTACGGAAGAGCAATATTGCCGCGTGCGAACAGCTTACTCAGCAGCGCTGCTCGACTCTTACGCCGCTGACTAGGGTTTGATCCCTGCCAGCGCTTGTCGTTTTATCTTTTTTTGTTTTGTTTGCGTGACTGTAATGTTCCATATGACTCGAACATGTTGTTGTTTGTTCGAGCTCGGAAACTTCTAAATACGCACGCGTTTACAAAAGGAGCTTCGCATGGCTGCTTGAGTCTTGTCGTCCTTCCATCGCCGTCAAAGTATGTACGGTTTTCCTTACTTTAAGTTTCTCTGCACAAGTTCGCCACATTAAACGTTTATTTTAAGTTTTGTTAATCAAGCTTATGTTTTTATTCGCGACATTTAGGTGGAGGTGAGGGGTAACACAATCTATTCACAGTGTAGCGGTGCGTTCCCGGTGGGACCGCCAGAGGTTTTTACCAGGCGTGTTCATCTGAAGTTTATGAACACCGGGAAAACCGAGAGGCCATCGGTTTGGAAAAGAAGAAGGAGGAAACTCGGGCACGAGAGAAACGAGGAGCCCGAGCACAGAAGGAACGACGGCATCCTCGAGCGAGGGAGCTAACCAGCGCCGGTCCCAGATTTAGACTCTTGCGATTGAGTAAAATGTTTAGTTACGTTTCTCGACTGTTTTGACCCGTTACTTGACCCGTACGCGGTGAGAACAGTTAGGAACGCTACAACACGATGTATACCACCTGTGAACACGAAAACTCCGAAGACGACCACCGTGAGGGTGACGTCCTCGAAAACATCCGAGGATGACTAAAACAGTGACATCAACGACTACCTCAACTATGGCTTCGAAAACAGCCCGGACTATGAAGTGAACAAAGCCCCTGGCTACGTCCTCGGCGATAACATGCTGACGACTTCGATGCCGACGCCGACGATGAAACTGGCAACGACTCCAAAGATAAACGACGGCTAACACGTTATCAACCAACCCGACTACGGCCTCGACGACAAAAGTGTCTTCGACATTGACGACGAGACTGACGACGACACTGACAATTACAAACGCGACGAACGACGACATCGACGACGATCCTGGCTGCGACTTCGACGGCAACCCTGACGACCGACTTCGACGGCGACCCTCGGACGACCCGGACGATGACTTCAACGACAACCCCGACTACAACCTTGACGACGACCTTGACGACGAACACGATGACGATACCGACGAGGAGTGGGATGTCGGCCACGAAGACGCTCGGTTCGTCACTCAACGGGTTGTGGAAGTCCGCCAGCTCGGCCGCATTTTGATTCAAGCCGCACAACTTGCTGACGGTGGCCGGTACAATATTCGTCGCCACGACGACAAGTTCCAGCCCGGCTACCAAGTGTGGTTCTGAGCACCAATTCATCGTCGAAGCGAGGACATGTTAATGTGGTGCTTCGGCCTCAAGGTTGTTCGCCACCTGAGTGACCTAAACTGCAAGCCGATGCCGACGGTACATGAATACTGTCACGCCACCCTCTGCGACCCGAAGGTGATTCACGCCGTCCGACTTGAACTGAACTATCTTCGATAGGACTGTGGAAATCTGTGCTTTAGGTGACTTTGTAATTTTACATTTTGTTGTTTTGAGTTCTCAATTTATTTTTGTGTTGCATCGGCGCAATGCGTTATTTTAAGAGGAGAGTAATGCCGCTTGTGAACAGTTGATTCAGCAGCGTGATCGACTCCCACGCCGCTGACTGGTGTTCGATCCCCTCCAGCGCTTCTCCTTTTTATCTTTCTTTTGTTTGCATGACCGGAATGTTCCAGATGACTCGAAAATATTGTTGTTTGTTCGAGTTCGGAGACTTCTAGATACCCCCGCCTTTACAAAAGGAGCTTCGAATGGCTGCTTGAGTCAGTCGTCCTTCCGTCGCCGTCAAAGTAAAGGGTGTCCCAAGTCACCAGGCTCGATCTAAAATAAACCGTAAGCATCAACGTCGGCACGTCGCAATCTAAAGATTTTCGTCAAGGGTGCATTTCACAGGTCGGTTTTTATTGTAAAATTTCAAAGCATAGTTCCCTTTCTGTAAAAAAGAGGGCCAAAAAACTTGCCAGGGTCAGCGGCGGGCGGCGACGCAGACGGCCAAGCCGAGTTGTGGGTCGCGTTTGGCGCGCGTATTGATAGATGGCGTCGGGAGCAGCGTCGGCACGTGTAGCCGACCAGCGAAAGAAAGCAGACGGCACGCAGACGAAATCCGCTGGAAGCAAAGGCGCCGTCGTTATGCAACGCTTTTTCTAACTTTAAGTATTGCTTTTATTGTCCGCATTTATTTTTTAACCAAAGGTACATTACAAAAAAGATTATGTTCATTTTAATAAACCTTGGCGCTCGCGAGCAGACTCGATGACGAGGTAGCGCCATCTATCAATACGTGCGCCGAACGCGCCCTACAACTCGACTTCGTCGTCTGCCTCGCCGCCCGCCGTTGACCCTCGCAAGTTTCTTGGCACTTTAAAAAAAAAAGAAAAAGAGATACGCTTTCTAAATTTACAACAAAAAAAAACGATTTGTGAAATATACTTTGGACAAAAAGTTTACATAGCTACGTGCAAGCGTCGATTTTTACAGTCCATTTTAGATCGAACCTGGTGACTTGGGACACCCTATGTGTACTATCTACGGTCTTTTTTATTTTATGTTTCTCGGCCGATGCTTCCCGAATTAAACGTTAAATTTAAGTTTTTTGTTTGTTTTTTTATTGGGGGGATCGGTGGCCGAGTGGGCTAGCGCACATCATCTTGGAGCACGTGGAGCTAAAGCTCGCGCTGCAGAACCCAAGATCCTTGGTTCAATCCCCATCTCTGCCCGTCTCAATCTGGATGAGTATCGTACCGGCGTGCGGTCGTGTATCACTATACTGCGTGGTGCACGTTAAAGACCCCAGGCTAGCGGTTGTACTGCACTGGCTAAAATTGCTCATCTACAGCTGGGAAACTCGTTGCCTGTTGGAGGCAGACCCAGTTCTAGGCTGTATAAACATACACACAACCCAATTTTAAGTTCTATTATTCAAGTTTATGTTGTTATTTGTGACAATATGCCACACCTGAATCCAGCCGTTGCTGGGTTCAAAAAAGGGCAAGCAACGCATAAGCAAAATGGACTTCGCAATAGTCGATACCAGTATGTAACCCAGCCAATGCAAAAAGCACAAATTGAATCGCAGATAATCAATATATGTGCTTGAAGTGGAAACAAAAATGCACCTTTCAAAGAGTGCCCAGAATACGAACAAGCTATCGCGGCTGTTGCATTGCATAAAAAAGCGCGCACATGGAACGACGCCAGCGATGATGATCGCCGGCATCATATTCCCCGACCTCGCCTGACCTTCTCCGCCTGCGCTTACATATGATATCCTGTTAAGAAAATCAAGGTTCCCAGACAAACTAAAATAATTTAAATTAATGAAGCTATAAGAACTTCACTGAACTCGCACAGCGAGCTAAGAAGAAAAGATACTAATCTTTATTGATTGCGACTAGACTTCATACCACGCGCACCTTCCGTTTGGTTGGATTGTCGTCTTGTAAGTTAGTTCAAATTGGAAACCCTAAAAACTTGTTGACGCAACCCGGTTGTACCTTCGAGTATTGCTTGAAACGCACTTTAGTTATTTCAATATTCAACTACGATAACTTTTCATGTGCATTTTCATTCTTTATATCAGCTGTATTCCAGCGTCATATTTTCACAAACAGTGCGAAATTACTTAGAAATACCTGCAATAGTAAACGAAAAGTGTGAAATGACTGAATTTTAACGTGTATCTCAGTTAATTTTGAATGTCTCATTCGTACATTTAAAAGTATTCAAAGCATGTATTTTGTGACGGGGACGCGAGAGTATATTGTAAGCGTGAACGAACAAAAGAAAAATACCGGGTACAGAGACAGATTACGGCAGCTTAAAGTCGCTACGTTATTCCATCATATTTGTTTTTATTATTCCCCTATTATGTCGTAAATCACGCAACACAAGACATCATACAAATGCGATGTATGGGCAGTATCGCAAAGAAATTTAATAAAAAGAGCTTAATGCAGGAGCTAACCTTTTTTTTTTCATAAACCGTTTGATGAAGTTATAAATACATTATAAAGCCTTTGAAATTGTTTTAGCGTATATTCGTGAACATTACTTCCTAACAGCGCCAAGTGTGTATATATTTTTTTAATCGCTCAGGGTCACATTATTAATCCTTCATGGGGCAATTTTATGCAAACGACGGTTTTCATAACCTCCCTTAATCATTTGGTGAATTGATACTACTTCGTCGCTCGGGATTATGTGGTTGATAAATGAAATATATCCTCGGTTCTTCTCGGTTCTCTTCAGTCCATTATGCGGCCGCCTGGCGCAGAGTTTCGCGGTGGGTAATGAAGCACGTGCTGGTTCGTGTGCCGCTTACTTCCGGGTGCAAGGCTTGATGCGCTAAACTCGGTTTGGGAGATTTTGTCTGGCCACTACATCATGCGTGACTCGTGCGCTCCGATGAAAACTTCATCATTACTGAGCATATACACCCGGGGTCGTTAACGACCCTTTATATCTACAGCCGTTCTGCGGCATATATTTCTTCTTATAAATCACTTAGTTTCAAGGCGTCACTTATCCGGTGTAGCGTGTTTTCTAACGACGTTAACTAATTAAATAGAACTAATAAGGGTCTAGAAGCCTTCGTTAGAAGGCGTCTGGACCCTCATTTATATGTTAGATCAGGTTACATGAGAGCACGAGACATTTTTTGTTATATTTATTGTACGTTTCCTTATCTACACAGATGCCGTGTTTAATGTAATATCTTCAATAATGGATATTCGCGGAAAAAAATATAGGCGCAATCAGCGTTCGCGATATTTGAGTAAAACGTCTTCAGAGCTGATGGATACCGTAAACTAGTTTTTTTGCGGAGTCGCTATCTTTCTGCAAACAATTACACGCAAGAGTTATGACGCGTGAAGGAGTCCAGCTCACCAAATTTATGACGATTACGCTACTAATTTGTTCGTCTGTTTGTTGAGAGAAACGTCCGGGTCCTAGGAGAGCTAATAACATTTGACATGCAGAATACTATCATGTTTATGACAAGCCAAAACCTCTATTTATATCCAATGACCTACCAAAAATGTACTTTTATGGTTCAAGTATTCCCTTGATGCTGTGAAAGTAGTGAACGTTCATTTCGTTTCCTGATAGTCGGCGCAATTTTTTTTTTTAATTTCATCTTTCAAAAAACACATTATGAAAAGTTTTGTAATGAGTAACCACCGATATGTTTTTAACGTTCGTGACCGCGGACAATGAACGAAGAAAAAAAAAGAAACCCTTGAATAGCAGTGTTCACATAAATATATATTTTTTTCTCGCGAAATTGCCATCTCTCATATTGCTTTTCACTTCTTAGGTCCAACTGCAGCAGGCGCTAGAGTCCAATGGAGCGAAATCAATCAGCGCCAAAAAACTATGTGGAGCGCAATTTCGTCTGCTTCATGCACACGGGTTGCGATGACGCCAGAACTCCAAGCTCTTATTGGCTGATTGATAAAAAAAGAAATGGTGGGTAGACCTCAAGGCATCCAGCATTTAAGTTTACACTCTATCCTTTCAACCAAAGCCAATCTGAACTCATGGTCGTTTTGACGTCCCCAAAACCCCGGCGAAAAAAGCAGACGAAAACATCAACACCAAGAACAACAGACAACGGGCACCGTTACTAAACACGTTCGGCGCCGCTTGACTGGCCTCATCGGACCGTATAGCGAAGGCTACGGTTGGACTTAAACGAGAGTTTTCGGGAACCGTTATTGCACATCCCGTACGGTGCAATGGAGCCTCCGGCACAAACTGCGCCAATGCGAGTCTTTTGCGGTAGCGCATGCGCGGTTCGTACCGGAGGGCACACCGTGCGGTATCAGATGAGCGAAGAGGGTTCTCTAATATTCTTTATTTTGAAAGGGAGAAAACGCGAAACGTTCGAGCATCACAAACGTTTAGCGATGCTCTGAGTTTCCAGACGTTGGACGCCTACGTTTACGGTGCTCTTCGTCGGATAGCTTAACGCGTTTACCGTGTGTAACACTTGATAGTTCTTCCTAGAATGAAGCGATACTAGCGCTAATAGGGCTGATAAACCTGCTCATTTTCCAGAGCCGTCAATACTCTCGAGCTCCTCTCCCTCAGTGCACACACGTGGTCGAGCTCGTCTTCGTCTAGTCCTCCGGCCACCAAAGATTTTTTATACAAAATAAAACTC
>JAZHYW010056689.1:0-12544 GCA_037355805.1 Ixodes ricinus
GCGGGGTATTTCGGAAACCAAATTATTCTCGTCTGCCCAAACCAAATTAATGTGTTTTTTTTTTCCATTGTGAAATAAACATCACTTCTAGCCAAAACCAAATTATTGTGTTTGGGGAAATTTGAGAGGTACTTGTGTACCATTTCCAAATAGGCAAAAAGCGCGACACTGTTAGCACGAACGAGCGATCGCTAGTTTTTTCTCTTTATCTCATAGAAAGGAAAAATGCATTAAAGTTATCATAGGTACTGAAAGTGCTCATTTGGGGATATAATGCAGACGGTAAAATTTCGTTCCAGCTAATACTCTTCCAAGTAAAATGGGAAAGTGCGCCGATGTCGTGTTCCCGCTAACAGTGTCGCGATGTGCTACACTCGGGGAATCGTATATTTCCTTATTTGTTGCGGCCGTTTTTTTCTATTTGCCACAGGGCGCCGTTTTCCCCAAGGACATATGACCGGACCGCTCGAAGGCCGTGAGGATCCGGGAAACCCAGAGATACAGAATTAATCCTCTGGGGACATTTTTTCCTACTTCCCACCTGGGGCCTTTTCTTTTCGGGGACATTTTGTCCGGGTACTTTCTTTCCGGCGACATCGTTTCCCGGGGACATTTTTCCGCACCAAAAGTTGACACCAGAAAAATGAAAGACGTGCTTTACAACACCCTGTAACGCCGAATTAGAAAGCAGCTCTTGAGGAGGAGGGAAGGGTACTGAAGAAACGGTATACCCCTCCTCCCTCATCCTCCCTGCTGCTCCTTATCCCTTTTTTTCTGCTCTTCCTCCTCCTCCTCGTCCTTCTCCTCTACTCCTCCTCGTCCTTCAGCTCCTTTTCCTCCCCTCAGCCTTCATGTTCCTCCCCCTCCCTCCTGCCTCCCTCATCCTCCCTCCTCCCTCCCCCTCGTTCTCCTCCCCTCCCTCCTCTTTTCTACCCACGCGTTGCATCATGGGAAATGTACTATAATGCATCGCGCGAGCCCTCGTGGCGTCACACATGACGCCACGAGTGACGTCACGAGGGCCCGCGCGGTGTATTATGGGACATTTCCCGTAATGCACCGCGCGGTTACGCCGACGGCGACGCCGCTCAAGCCGGAAACGGGCTCCTAAGAGCTACGCTCTGAAACACGGAATTCGTAGGAAAAAACAAACAAACAACAAAACAACATAAAAACAAAAAAAGAACACCCGAATTTGAAGAAAAAAAATAAAGCACAAAGACGTGAAATCCTAGTTATATGGCATTACATTTTCACGTGCAAACACTGTTGCTTTTCATTGCACCAAATACGGGTTAGAAAAAAATATTCGCGAAGTGAGTCGATACGCTACCCTAACATTTTCACGGATGAAGGTTAAAAGACGATAAATAATGAATTTAAAATAAAGGTTTAATCGGCGAACCTGTGCCAGAAACAAAAGAAAGAACAAACATTGAGAAAACAGCAGCGAGCATCGACGGCGGCAGCAGCAGCGAGCGACGCTCCGTCGGCGGGACAGCTGGCTACCGCGAGAGTGAATGTGCCTCGTAGTCGGGAGAATCTGAGTGAGTGGGCAAGACCACGGTCAGTTATTTATCTACTACACTGGGCATCTCAGACATTCGACCTAGAATGTTCCGGGGGAGCAAAGGCGAGACTGACTGGGCAAAGTCATTCTGGCCTCCTTATCTTTTATACCCGGGGCAAGAGTCAACGCGAATCAGAAGCACGTAGAAGCGTTCTTTCTCGGTCATGCATGCGGCAATATGGCCGTCGCTCTGCTTTCTCGCAGAGCACATTCAAAGTCGATGGGCTTCTTTTTTCGCTCAAAACGTTCGGCTTCATATATCGGCAAGTCGGGAACCGCCTTTGAAAGCCTTCCAAAACAATCTAACCACATGCTACGCCTGTAGCCATGTTACGAACGAAGGTGATCGAAACAAAATTGCGGTGTGTTGCAGTAAAAACGATAGGTTGTCCCCGGCTCCACGCTGCTACCGGCTGCCTATTAGCCCCGAGAACATGGCGTGGCGCCACCTGACGGGCCTATCGTCGTGACGTAGGCTGAGGGATCACGTGACCGTTTCCTGCACTCTGCGTCAAGAATGGATTGTCTCGGTCTTCACTTTTTTAATACTACGGGTGTTTAAGGCTTCTTTTAACCCAATGTTTGGTTTCACTACTCGACCCAGTCGAGTTCCTAAATCGGCTACCGTACGAATGCTTCCGGGGAGCCGGTTAGCCGTTGCAGGCGAGCAGGGAAACGGTCGCTGCACGGAAGCGCGGCGGCATGGACTGGCGCGGCGGAGGGTACGGGTCAACTTGTCGTTTTCGGCGGCTGTCTCGCGTATCGCAATGAATGCTTACGAAGTGCGACCTACCGTTGAAGGTAGGCGAATATTTTTTTAACTTCTATTCGACCGGGCATTTCGTTACAACTGTGTACCCCTTTCAGTTGTGCTGTCTGCAAGCAGCATCAATGCGTTCGTGGACAAGGCCCACTAAATGTCCCGCCTGTTGCTTGAGGGCGAAAGTGTTCTTGAAGCGGGACACGTGTTCTGTAGAATCAAGAAGCTGGATAAGGATTGCTACACGTTCATTGGATTCGTACTCCAAACGTCGGCACTCACTTCGTACCCGCACGAGCTGGATGGAAGAAACGTCGGTGACACATCGAGCTCCTGCAAAGCATGGGTGAAGGAACATGCCGTGTATCATTACTTGGTTAGGTTGTATGTACCCACCGGCCAGCGTGCTGTGAAATCGATCGAACTCGCGGCCAGAGCCGGGAGCGAAACAACTGGAGCACTCAGACAGTTGCGTTTGATTGCGTTTGCGTTTGATTGCGCATCGTTTCGGCTGCGAGAAACCAGGACATCCCTGCTGCTTATATCGCGTGCAAACATGACTCCTTGAATTGGATTCCACGCTTCATACGAAGCACAGATGTGCCGGTGTCTCGCTTTCGGTTCTCAACACAACGCAGTTAAACGCACTCATGAACGCAAGTGTCTCAACCGGCCTTTAGAGATTGCGATTTGCGATGAACGGTGAAGTGAAGCGCCTTTTTCCAAATATAATCGGTCGTCTCCCGTTGTTATCGTAGCTCAGGAATAAAGAAAACAAATTCTCGCGGCTCAGTGGTAACATGCTCGCTTCCCAAGTCGCCAAGTCGCGGGCCGCAAAATCAATACAATGCAACAAATTTTTTTTTAACGTTTTTGAAGCTACAGGTTTTGTAACTTTTCTGCGATGTCGGAATTTTCGAGCGACGAATATTAAAGCTTGTTGATAACATTTAATTTCATAAACTAATATCAGACCATTCAAAGGCCAATGACAGTTCGTGTACAGCATCGCTGTTTTTCTTTTGTAAAGAAAGATTATGCAAATATTCCTGTAGCTAGGTGTATTAGAGTTGTAGAATTGTTTTATTTGGGCTCCTTCAAGATAAGCAGATAAGTTACAAAAATAAAAATATTACTTGCTAATACGAGTGCAGCTACTTGCATCAGCAATATTTAAAGTAAAATAAATAAAGCCACGTAACACTCACATTTATGCAGCTGCTGGTTGCTTAAATACCACTAAGCTGTCAGTGATGTTTGCATTAAAATAGTCAGTGAAATTTTATGGCTTGTCACCCTCTGTAAATTACTGTTTCAAGTCTATTAGCACTCAGCTCTACTTGCATTGCGTGACGCCAACTTGTACATACATTTTTAACCCCATTGTTCAAATATTATTGAAGCTGTATGAGAAAGGTACTGCCACGCAGGGTGAGACTGTTCACATTTTATGAATCATATTGGAGTGCTTCTCCTTGGGGTAGATGTGGTAGCTGATATTTGGGTCGGTCGCGTAACTGCGGCATTGCGGCCCCGAACAGTACTTTACCCTTGCTCCCTGAGCTCGACAGCTGCCGAAGCCGATCCACGCCTGTACTGATCAAGCTTCAAACACAGAAAAAATGCGAAAGTACCGATTGAAGGGCTTCCGAAGGCCCCGGCCAAAGCAAGGCGGAATAACTGGCCTTATCACGTGATCCTCCATCCTACGTCACGGTCGAGCGATCGCAGCGCTCCAATCGGTCCTGCTCGGGGCCAATACCGTCCAGTAAGCGCCATCCACTGTTACTACGCATGCGCGTAAACACCCCCCCCCCCCCCCCACCCCCATAAAAAAATCAGCAGAACCCATCCTTTGGGAATGATTATCTACGTTAATGCGAATAGCATCAAACGGTGCGGAGTTATGCGCGTTCGTCAGGTGGCCGGCACACTCTAGATACGCCAGCCCACTCTTGAGGCGATTCTAAATTTGTTGACACTTTCACAGCCCTGCGCACGATCTCCGCAGCCCAGCACGTGCGTTTGTGTCACTTAGAAGGCGAGCAAAGCACGCGCCATACGCACAAACACTCAAAATGGTACCGACCAGACTTTCTGGCGTCTCAGCTAGTCTCAACCAACGGTACTCTAAACGGTTGTTTATATCTTTACTCATAGGACGCGCTTTACAGCGCTGTCACAGCTACCGGTGCGCGCGCGTTCCATGCACGAGGGCTCATTCCGCTATCGTGCTAAGCCTCACGAGAGCGGAATGAGCCCTCGTGCATGGAACGCGCGCGATGGTAAAGATATAAACAAGTTTTTAGAGTGCTTTGAATGACTGCCTTCATAGCTCTGTGGTTAGCGCGTCTGCCTGCTGATCAAAGGGTCAACGGTTCGAATCCCGCCGGCGCCGGTCTTTTTTATTTATTTATCGACCCGCGGCGTAAGAGGTTAGATAGCCAGATAGATAGATACATAGATAGATAGATAGATAGATAGATACATAGACGAAAAGTGCGTGAAGTATCCAAAGAATGCTATTCGCATTAAAAGGCCCGGCCATGCTTTTAATTTTTGGAAGGAGGAAATGGTGACGCCGAAAAACAGTTCGTCGATTGTGAGTTAAAGTCCGCGATATGACACCGGGCTTGGTGGGAGCGTGTGAAACATTGTGCTCAGCTAATCAAATCATACGCTTCATATTTTTGCGAAAGCGTTTTAGATGCCTCGTTATTTGACGAGTTTCTCTTGAAAATAGCAAGGTCTAACTCCCCGAGTGTTTTCCCAGATTTTGGCTCGAGACTAAGGTTAAGGTTCTACAGCCTGTCCAGAAAAAAGAGAGAAGATTATAGGGTTTTTCACTGCAAATATAAATTACGCATCGCCGCACGTATATTGTCCGCCAAAATGTAGCGCTATAGCGGTACGAGCCAGATACCAAAGTTTCAGAGCTAACCCTTATCTCAGTCAAAAGTTTTGGTGATCTCCTGGAAATTTCAGTGGGAAAACTAGGCCCATTTTTGCCCATTTTTGCTTACTGGCTTTCATCTACATGCATTTGAGAACTCCGTCAGTCACCATTTTCGCATTGAAAATGTAAGAAAATCACTTATAACTTTGGAATACAATAGCGGTTAGTTCTAGAACTTTTAGCATATGGTTAGAACCGCTAGCGCTACATTTCGGCAGAGAATGAGCATTCGGCGATGTGTTGTTTATATTTGCTGTTAAGAAAACCCTGTAACCTTTTTCTTCTTTTTTTTTTTGGGGGGGGGGGGAGGCGGTCACCATATTGAATATAAAAGTACAGTGTATGAAAGCGTCAAAGTTCAGCTTTCACATGAACCAGACAACGATTTCTGTCAGAAATGTTTAGGTTAAAGATTTTTTCTTTTGTATGCTTGATAGGTATGGGCAATTATAATACATAATTATGTAAACCAAAAAAAAAAAAACTATCTCTCCAACGAACACGTTTTTCCACTTAAATAAATGCTATGTACGCTTACAATCACAAATTTCGATTTTATGAATATTAGGCTTAGGTGGTCGTGGGCTTGTAGAGAAATTTTGTTTTTCTTCCGTATCTTTTGATCCTGGTAACGTCGTGTGCTGAAACATGCAAATTTAATTACCACCGCTCATATTCTCACATGGTTTAGGCTCTGCAATGCGTAGTTTACTTATGCGAGCCGAGGAACCGGGCTTCCTTTTCTCGATTTCAGCCTGTACTTAATGAGGGCTACGTTAAAAAGGGGAAGGACGGTCGCTTCTCCCTGGTCGAAAGTATGGAGGCGGTAGCAGTCCCTAAATTCCCAGACGTCACGTATTCCGACGCCGGACAGACCGTTGATGCGATTACCACGCAGAGCACGTGGACTTGAAGGTAAATAAAAGTCGTCGGATAAGGATCGGGGGTAAACAAAACTCAAAGCCGCGTGAGGACCAGACAGATTTCCACACCCATTTCGTTTGCATTCGACGAAAGTTTGCGCCCGTGGCTTCGCTGCGAGCAGAACGCCGATAGCTCGCCACCCGAGCGATTTCAATCTTATGGCTAAATACAATCAAAAACTTACTTCATCGATAAAGGAGCAGGGCCCGAATTGTGAAAAGTGGGGCTTGCGAGGTCGATTGAAAGGGTTTTGCGGAAAGTCAGTGGAGATAAAGGGATTGTCTTCTCCGAGTGCATTTGAGGACTTAAAAAGTAAGGTAATGTAGCGGTGTGACTTTTCTTTTTTCAGTATGACGTCCTGGCGCACAATGGGCGAAAATCCTCAGACATTGCCTGATGGTAATCCCGAGGACGCTGGGCAACCGATGCGACGTTGGTGGAGACCTCGTGAAAATTGTCTCAAGTCGTCCGACATTGTTTGAATGGAAACCGTTGGGAAACTCTTGGAGGTGACGTAGAAATACTACAGGGAACTGGAGTGGCAAACAACACGTATACGCTGTCCCCGAGGTATATTCAAAGTCTTGAAGCGTGTCAAATGCTGATGCGAATAAACTGCGAGGTCGAGCTATCTGCCCACCCCGTGTTGGGATTTCTGCCTTTAATTGCCTAGGAACACCATTTTCTGTGCAGATAACTGACGGCTGGAAAGCGGTGTGGTGGCAGTGCGTTTTTAGAAGATGGTCAGGAGCATAAGATTCAGTTTTCAGGTGCACATGGTACAACAATGCAGCAGGATTACGAAACGCCATCGAAGGCTTTCTTCCGTATACACATGCTCACATGGGTAAAGAACTGATCGCCCGTGAGATACTTCAAACGTTTAAGCACGTTTCACGCAGAATTGCGTTCGAACGGGAAATAACTCAAATTTCGTGTTCGTCCATGGCGTGCGTGGCACGTCACGTCAAGTCACGCGACTCAAGGTGCGAAGTCGTTGTGACACATCACGTCACGGTGCCGACAACGTTATAGGATGCTGTAAGGCTGAGTGTGAAGGCGTGGTGTAAATAATGCCACGTCATGCGACCACACTGCGTGACATTAGAATACGTGATGTCACGGCGCCACGTGACAATGTGCCACGTCACGTTACGTGACACCAGGGCCTGACAGTGTGGCACCACGTGACCACGTACGTCGTGTGACGGCGGGTCACGTGAAGTCAGCGTGTCACGCGACACTGTACCACTTGAAAATATGACCTGACACCGTGACATGCGACGTCATATGAACTGACGTCAAGTGTCACGTGACGTCAGAAAGAACGTCATGAAAACGAACATTTTTTCATACATTTCTAGGCTGCATACGACGGGTTGATCAATACATCAAACTGCTGTTGCCATTTAAAAAAAATAGAAGTAAATACCCGTATTCTTTGAGCTACGCTTTATGTTTTCTAGCTACTGAATTTTCTCTAAATGGTTCAAGATGTCTGCCTCTGGCGCGTACCTTGACACTCCTCTGGAACTCTTTCGCCCTCGGGGACAGCATGGCCAGCGGGTCGGCCCCAGCCACCACCCGCTCGTCCTGGTGAGTCTTGAGCCCCGGCTTGTCGGGGTCGACGAGCTGGAACCCAGTCAGGTTGCAGCGCGACGAGTAGAAGTGCCGCAGGTCCAGTGTGTGCAAGTCCTGCGAGCACGTCAAAAATGCCCAAGAAGACAACAATGGGTCAGCAGCGGTAAGCATTCTAGAGTTGAAAAAGAAAATGTGTAAGCTCGTACACAAATACTATAGATGGCCATATCAAGAATTCGGTAAGTATAGGTCATATATAGCCATATTATAGTATATGTGGCGATGTACGGCATTATTTGCCCAATTCTTCATTTCATTTCATTTATTTCATTTATTATACTCTTAAAGCGCCCGTAGGGCTTTACATAAGGGGGGCAAGTGCAACATTATTCAAAACACAAACATAAAAGAAATAGAACAAGAAAACAGGTGTTACGGTTGCTATGCGTATAAGTAAGTATTAAGAGAATCTCTGAAAGCAGAGGATTCTTGGATGATTACAATATTATCAGGAAGAGAGTTCCATTCGTATGAAGCTAACTGTAATGGTGAAAATTTAAATAGGTTTGTTCGTGGAGTGACCAAATGAAGTTTTTGCGAATTGTCAGTACGCGCGGAAATATGCGGTGCAGCCCGGCAATACAGTTCTCTCTTCGATGGGCAGTGGTAATACAAAGTATGTAATGATGCAAGTCTTGAGATTTTCCTTCTGTCTGCAAGAGGTGGCAGCCCAAGTTTTTCCTTTAGTGAGGTGATGCTTGTACGCGTGTAGTTTTTAAGAATGAAGCGTGTGGCTCTGTTTTGCACTAATTCGAGTTTTTGTGTCAAAAAAAGCTGATGTGGATTCCATATTATCGAAGCGTATTCGAGTTGAGATCTAATCAGGGTAGTATATGCTACAAGCTTTGTTTCCCAGTTCGCCATGTGAAGATTTCGTCTTAGAAAACCAAGGCTTTGATTTGCTTTTGCACTTATATGGTTGATGTGGGCTTCCCAAGATATGTTTGATGCGAAATAAACCCCAAGATATTTATATGTGTGCACATGTTCAAGAACTCCATCGAAGAGAGTGTAGTTAAAGTCAGCTGGACTTCGCTTAGTACTAAAATTTAGAAATTTTGTTTTTGAAATATTTATGTTCATTTGCCACTTTAGACACCATGTTTCAATTTTAATTAAGTCGTTCTGAAGTTCAATACAATCGTGAACGCTAGATATTTTTCTATAAACCACACAATCATCGGCATACAAACGGATGGTAGACTGGATAGTTGCGGACAAGTCGTTTATGTATAAAAGGAAAAGTAATGGGCCCAGCACGGTTCCCTGCGGTACTCCTGATCTTACTTTCCCTTGACATGAAGATTCGCATTCATAGCAGACACTTTGTGAGCGGTCGACGAGAAAGTTCGATATCCACTGTATAACAGATGGTTCTATTTGAAAAGCGCGTAATTTAAGAAGGAGTCGTTGATGTGGTACCTTGTCAAATGCTTTTTGAAAGTCGATAAAAATTGCATGGGTTTCAGTTTTAGAGTGAAGGTTTTGATGGAGGTCTGTGACAAATTCAAAAAGCTGGGTTTCACAAGAATGATACCGCCGGAAACCGTGCTGATTTACAAAGAGCAAGTTGTTGACCGACAAGTGATCCATAATATTTGAGAAAATTATATGCTCCATCAGTTTACTAGGTACACTTGTCAGAGAGATTGGTCTATAATTCGTCAACTCATTCCTTTGACCGCTTTTAAAAATTGGGGTGACGTTTGCTTCTTTCCAATTGGCAGGAATTATACCAGTTTGTAAGGATTGTTGGAAGAGTAAACATAGGAGAGTGGAAGCTTCATATTTGCAGAGCTTAAGCAGTTTTGTTGAAATATTATCAGGGCCTGGAGCTGAATTGGTTGGAAGATTTTCTATTAGTTTCTGAATGCCAGTCGCACACATGGTAATTGGAGCCATTTGAGTTAGTATACTATCTTCAGGTGAGAGTATTGGCAAGGAAAGGTCTCATCAGAAAACATTTCACTGAAGAAATTGCCAAATCGTTCACACACGTCAGCAGCATCCAGCTCGTCTCCCGAAGAATCAGTAAAGTGGAATTGAACGGAAGTGTACTTAGGGTTAACTGCATTCCAAAATTTTTTCGGGTTAGTTTTTATAAGGCCGCGTAAATCTTCATTAAAGAACTTATTTTTCGCTTTCTTTATTTCATTTACACACATTTGGTGGATTTCGTCGTACTTTGCAAATGCAATCAAAGAACGCGATATTTTAGCCTGTCGAAAATGTCTTTGCTTTTTGTTGAGGAGTTTTTTAATATGGTGTGAAAACCATGGTTTTTCAGCAGATGACCGAATATTTACTTTTGGAATGAATTGATTGCATAACTCTAGCATCTTATCTTTAAATAATTTCCAATTTTCTTCCACTGTTCTAGAGTCGAAGTCTACCCTGTATGCCCTTGAAAATCCTTCTAGGCTTTGACTCATGTCCTGTACATTCGCCCTAGAGTAATTGTAGATACATTTGACCAGTGGACTGTGTTTTTGGATTGGGATACCTACTTCAACGTTTACAGATACATGATCACTAAGCGGTTCCATAATATTAATTGAAACTACAGAATCAGGTTTAGAAGTAAAGAAAAGATCCAAGCAAGCTGAGTTCCGGGTTGGCTGGTCTACCATTTGAGAAAGGGAAAATGCGCTTATCACGTCGACGAAGTCGCGGCTTTGTTTGGAAAGGTTATACCACGTGTCAAAGGATATGAGATTCGGAAAAACAGGCCATGCTATCTGAGGATAGTTAAAGTCTCCCGTAATCACATAGATATCATTTGGATAAGAATGGGCAAGGTTTTCTAAACACTCATGAAGTAAAAGCGAAAAATCAGACAGGTCAGGGGGCTTATAACACGCAATGACGAGCATGTGAACAGTAGGCATTTTAATCCTGACCCAAACACCTTCAAAACTTGATATTCTATCATAATTCAGGACACGTAGACCATTTTTGACAGCGATCAACACTCCCCTCCGCGACGTTCTATTCTATCATTCCGGGCAATAAAGTAAGAGCTGCTTAAGATTATTTCGGTATCTGGAATTTCTGGGGTTAGCCAGGTTTCGCTGATTACAACAATGTCTGCAGAGCATGAGTGGACAGCAGATAACAGCTCTTCCTGCTTTGAAAGAATGCTTCTTGCATTCGCTATGAAATAATTCAAAGTAGTCACGGGCGAAGATTGCTTTTGTGGGGAGGATGACTTGTCTTGCTTGAGCTACGCAGGAACCTGCTTTACACATCCAGCCTCTGAGTCGAAGACATACCGTGAGGTTCCAATATTCAGTTTGTCGTGACGTAATTTAAACTCGTGGCCTTGTGCTTTCGCAAACGATAAAAGTTCTTTCCGTGCCTTCCGAGTTTCTTCGCAAAAGTCCTCACTCAACCGAAAGTTGGTGCCTTTCAGTTTGAATGCTTGTGACAGCAATAGTTCCTTATCTTTAAACGAATTAAATTTTATGATAATGGGCCTAGGCGATGGACTAAGTTGTTTGAAAAGGCCGATTCGGTGCGCCCGTTCGATCGAAGGGGGAGGATCTTTACACCAAGCCTATCTTCACAAAAGCTTATCACTTTTTCTTCGGACTGTTTCCATGTCTCATCCCGAATATCGGGCATATTAAATAAAAGCAGGTTGTTTCGTCGGGATTGATTTTCAAGTGCGGTACATTTTCGGGCGATTTCTTCGATCATAGAAGAATTTGTGGCTGTAAGTTTATATGGCCACATAGTTCATATGGTCACATTTATGGTCATATAAACTTACAGCCAGAATTTGTGGCTGTAAGTTTATATGGCCATAAGTTCATATGGCCACATACAATATTTCTGTACGGGAACTGCTTCGCTGCCAGGAAATGTTCGACCGATTGGAACAGATCATAAACATTTGTTCGTAAATCATCCCCATCGTTCTTTACAAAGAGATGTGCACGCACTAGCGCGGACAGTATGAACTTAAACAGCCCTCCATGCCTCTTTGGCTTTCCTGCCTGTAGGAAGCTTTGGTTCAAACTTGACTTGGAACGCAAAGCTCAGCACTCAACCTTCGAATGCTTTGACAGTCTGAGAAATAATGGAGGTTGTGAGAACTGGAGGCGCAGCAAATGTCCGCATTGGGTGCTTGAAATCATAAGGCCAGGGGTGTACTGTAGTCATCTAAAGTACAAAATATTTTTTCGATGAGGCAAGTTTAAGGCGCCTTTGTAATATTTTTTTTTACCAGGCCCACACTGCACGGTGTGAGGATATAAATGAAAATTTTCCTAATCTTACTGTAGAAATAAAGTGGCTCTGACTAACGTGTGCTTAGCACCGTTGGCTACAGACACACGCGTAGATTGCCTAGGGGAATAGGTCATTCACACTGTGGGAGACTGTATGTTGCAAGTTGTCACTGAAAAAAGAGAAAGGAAATTTCGAAGAATAAACCTGGCGGAATACAACATTGGCGGTAAAAGCAGTAATTTCCCATTTACTACGCTGGGTTAACCCCCTGCTCCCCGGGAAGGGGGAGGGGGGTTACTTCCCCCCGCCAGGGGAAAAAAAAAGGCGCGCGTTTTAGTTGTTATTAGTGGCGAGCTTCCTCGCGTCGCACGTGCCGGGCGAGCAAAGATAGTGGCGGTAGCTTTCAGGCTTCAGCGCACTAAGAGGCGCAATGCTGAAGGTTGGCGAACGCCGAGCGAAG
>JAZHYW010056690.1:0-47329 GCA_037355805.1 Ixodes ricinus
CCCATAGTTTGTGCTGTACTCGAAAAATCGCGTGCTAAAGGGCAACGGCAAGAGACCCTTTTGCGTTGCCTTTCCTCCCAAAACATAGAATATGCAGATCTTCACAGATTTGAAGATCGTTCGAGAAAACCTTAATAATTCCCCCAATGTTTTCATATAAAAAATAATAAACAAGCAATGTTGGGAAGTACTTTAAGTACATGGTACTTAAAGTACTACTGTTTAGAAATCTTGCACTTTACTTGAAGTACATTCTCTAAACATGCACTTGTACTTTCCGAGGAAAGTAAAACACTCGACTTCAATGTACATTCCCCGAATTTGAAAACAAAAAATGGCGTATCGTCGTGTGAAAACGCGCTCTTTCAAGACGTCATCTGGTCATTTCTCTGAGTGAGGTAATGGCGGCTATAAGACCGACACAAATAAGTGCCCTATAAGGTGATTGTGTTAAATAGATCATCAGCGAGAGTAAAACAACTACTCGGTGGCGACTTGACTTTATACAATATTCGCTGCCATTTCCGTAAAAAACTGATGCACCTCCGATCACCTCTGGAGCAATGCGTACCAGTTAAAAAAACACTGTAAAGGGAATGAAATGGCGTCATGAAAGATTCTGTTCAAAGTACTGGTACTTTACCTTTAAATATATTGTATTTATAGTACGTTACTTCAAGTACATTGCACCCGGTGTACTTACTACTTTACTTGAAATGCATAACCTCTAATTTACTTTGTACTTTACTTCAAGTACTTTTTAGATGTACTTTACGCAACACTGTAAACAAGCAAACGCTGTCTAAAAATCAAGCTCAGGCAGTGCTAAACCTCAAAGTAGAAATTGACATATTTACAGTACATCATTGACCGAAACAAACAAGAAAGTACAAAACAATTAGGCACGCAGAAGCAAAACCAGCTATTAAAGTATTTCTTTGAGAAAACAATCCGATCCATATTTGGCTAGCACAATTTCGCTAACGGATCGAAACCTATGTACTTTCTTTTACCATAACAAAAACATATAAAAGTAACTTCAAAGTAACTTCAAAAGTAATTCGCTACTTTTTTACGGTAATTAGTAATTTACTCAATTACTTTCCATTTGAGTAATTTCTACTCTACTCAAATTACTTTTGAGGTCAATACTCAGTAACTTAACTTAATTACTTTTTTTGAGTAACTTGTAGATGTCTGCTTCACACCTGAGACAGACAGACATGTAGGCACCCTACTTCAGGCCAGTACATCAATGCGAAAACTCGTGTGTGGTGGCGCTTCGATACAGTGGGGTATTTTTCTATATCCTGAATTTGACATTCCTGGTCCTTCGCTTGTCTTTCTTTGCACGAGCTTTCTTTGGAACGCGCACGGCTGCGCCACTTCTCGTGCAAGGGGGCCAGTTGCCTACGCTCCGAGCTCACGTCTCCAGCAAATGTGGTCAGAACAAAACGCGAAAATCGTCCTCAGCCAAATGGCGAGACACATGCACAACAAAACAACCCACGCGTTGAAAAATATAAAATCGCCTGTGCGCCGTTAGCACACCGGGACGTGATGACATCATAGGCGTAGTGTTTCAAAATTCTAGTTTTAAAAATTAATTTTCTGAAAATAATTTTCTTTTGATCAGGTGTCTCATTTAGGTCACTGGTGTGTTTATTTTGACTAAAACCATGAGACTCGGAAACAGAAAAAAATGTCTCTAAGGTGTAGATATTGATCAAAATTATTTTTAGTCCGAGTTCAGTGATAAATGAAACGATTGGCCAGTCAAAGATTCTGTTTCTGTGGTGAACTATCGCAAAGAGTTTAAGCAATATAAGTCTTAATTTGGTGATATGTGCATGCAAACAAGTGGTATGCAAGAAAAATAGAAAATATACAAAGGGTGGAGTGTGACGTATAAATATGCTGTAAGTACGCACATCGCACGCTGATGTCACTGAAAGAGAGCTACGTGTTTTTTTACTAGCGTTGAGCGCATCGAAAGTTAGGGGTGCATCGAAAGCTTCTATGCACGTATTGCTCAGGCCGTAACGTTTGAATGTTCATAGTACTACCTTATTACCTTCAGGCTTGGTGTAGCTGTCTCCTAATTGCTTACAATATAAAGTAGGAAATAATCTAATTCTGGGTTGATAGAAAAACTCCACCTGCTGACAGCTACTTATAGTCTTGAATCCGATGATGAGTATTCACTGGCTGCCAAGTGTTTGAAACCGCGCGAGTGATGACAGAGTGTTTTCTGCCACGAGTTTTATACTGTCGCAGTTCTTCTCGAAAACCAATATTGTTTACCCAGACTAGCGACCATATGTGAAGTGTGTTGAATGTGACACGCGTGGCCACTAGCATTAGTTTTTTGCAATAAGCGAAATAGTTTGCTCCTGGGTTACCTTGGTGTCTAATGCATGCCGCACACAAAAGAGCACAAGCTGAATCGCAGTAGGACTACAAACGAAATCAATAATAATAAAAATGCGTGCAGTCTCGTGAAAACTGAGGGCTTTGTACATATGAAGAAGGTAAGCTTTGCTTCACCAAATACACTAAAGTATTTGTTTCAGCAGACGTGCGAGCGGAGCGGAACCCATAGATTTCGGTTAGCTCGCAGCATGTTCGTGCTTGTAAACAAATACGACCATGCTGCCCTGAACTACTTCGTTTCAGCTTGGGTCCAGACGCAGGCGATGCTACAAGCGCGAGCTCCGGGCTTTCAGCGTCCCTGCCAAGCACGCGCGCTCGTGCAATGCAAGCACTGTTCAGGGCCACACGCTCGCGCTCGTAGCGTCGGCTGCGTCTGGACCCAAGCTGAAACGAAGTATAATCTTCCAATGGGGGGGTTGTGGGGATATTTATACAGCGTGTAGTTGGTCAGCCATTTAAAGTTGCGACGAGTCACTCGCTGTAGATGAGCAATTTAGCCAGTGCGGTACAGCCGCTAGCCTGGGGTCTTTAACGTGCACCACGCAGTAGTGATACACGACCGCACGCCGGTACGATGCTCATCCAGATCGAAACGGGCAGGGGTGGGGCTCGAACCCAGGATCCCTGAGTTCTGCAGCGCGAGCTTTCGCTCCACGCGCGTCGAGCTGGGTGTGCGCTTTAGCCCACTCGGCCACCGATCCCCCTCTTCCAATGGGCAAGCGCACGGGGATCGCTAGCCGAGTGGGCTAGCGCACAGCACGTGGAGCGAAAGCTCGCGCCGCAGAACCGAGGGATCCTGGGTTCAATCTCCACCCCTGGCCGTTTAGATCTGTATGAGCATCATACCGGCGTGCGGTCGTATACCGCTACTGCATGGTGCACGTTGAAGACACCAGGATAGCGGTTGTACTGCACTGGCTAAATTTCTCATCTACAGCAAGTGACTCGTCGCAACTTTGAAATGGCTGACCAACTACACGCCGTCTAAATATCGACACAACCCCAATTATTCGTCCAATGATCGGGGAATCGGTGGCCGAGTGGGCTAGAGCACACCAGCGCGGAGCACGTGGAGCGAAAGCTCACGCTGCAGAACCCAGGGATCCTGGGCTCAAACCCCACCCCAGCCCGTTTCGATCTGGATGAGCATCGTACCGGCGTGCGGTCGTGTATCACTACTGCGTGGTGCACGTTAAAGGCGCCAGGCTAGCAGTCGTACTGCACTGGCTAATTTGCTTATCTACAGCAAGTGACTCGTCGCAGCTTTGAAATGGCTGACCAACTACACGCTGTATAAATATCCACACAACCATAATTATTATTATTATCGGCCAATAATCCCCCACCGCACTTGGTTTAGCCTAGAGTCACTACATGAGATACGATCAAAAGTATCGGCACACTTTTCCTCGATATTGCTGTGGGCGCCGCCATCTTTGTGCTTAGTACAAATCAGACGCAACTGCCCATCGTCACGACTCAAAAGTGCGACTTCCCCGCATTAGTTTCGGTGTTGAGAAGCTCATGTAATATATTGCTTTGCTTTGTCCTGAACTGTTTAAACATTTGTGGAGGAAGGAAAACCGTTTCCTGTGATTTCAGTTACAGCTTCAGATAACTGACAACCATGAATTTAAGCACCAATATCCGTAAGTGTCATTACTCTGAAGTGTGACTTATTTAGTGGCTCTAGTTTAGCCCTACCACGGTGGAAGAAATACATCTTGTTTATTCTTCATTTCTTCTTCCACCGTTTCTGATTCTTCCACCGTGGCCGCCTACCGCACGGGGACAGAAAGAGAACGAACTGCATGACCTCGGGCTCTTGGCGCTACTTCAGTGGCTTCATCAGCGCGTTGGCTCAAAGCCACTGAGGTGTTTTAATGTTTAGTGTTTTGTTTTAATATCATTGCCATGTAAAAGCCTCAAAGATGGTTGTGAAACAAAATATAGTCGAACCATTCCAACAAGCACAGTTCGATTGCGAAAATCATTTCTGCAACTGATAAAGAAAGTCAATTGTTTTTGCATACCTGGCGGTATCCCAAACTGGTGGAATCGCTTTTATGGCGCCCATTTCATTTGGATCGCGTTAGGCATGTGTACGGACGCACAGTAGAACGCGCGCAAAAGCAGCTGTGGTGCACCCGCAACCTCGCGCTTGTTGTTCTGACACGTCTGGCTCGCTCACTGCGGGTATCCAGGCTTCTGACACCTTGACATCTGGTGCTTTTTCCGTCTTTCTCGTGGCGTTCCAAGCGGCACATGATGGAAAATGCACGTCAAGGTATTCTTGAACACGTGTCGCCATCTGTACTTTATATTAAGAAACTACAATTTACCGTAACTGAATGGGGAAAGTTTGAGGGCTTATAACATTCTTAACGTGTAATATATCAATATGGAAGTTCTGGAAAATGTGATATCGAAGGATGCTTCGTAATTTAATGTCTCGTTATTTTGATTAGTTGACGTGATTACGTTTTTATAGCGCCATAAAATAATACCATTTTAAACTTTATTTTTTATTTTAAAATATACATTATCTGTACAATTTGTTGCTTACTTTTTTAATTTATTACATCCCACCGAACGCTCACGTAAAATATCGTGGACGATGGGACGTTATAACTCGAAAAATCATTTTTTCAATATTAGATACTGTGGTCTATTAAAAGCTGAATAATTAAATAACCACTCAAAATATTCGTAATATCGAGACATTAAAGTATTGTTAAAAAACAGCTCTTTAATATGACATAAGTTTTATAATTGTAAGGTACACAGAAAGAAAGTTTAAGGCCGTCAAAAAAGCACCAAAACGTCATGCACGGTGGGGTTGCACCTTAAGGCTGCGGTCCCACGGCAGCCATCTTGAACAAGGCGTTAGTTCAACCAATAGATGGCGACACGCACCCGTGGGGTGGCCGAAACATTGGTTCACGGTGGGATGGCTCGAGCACCATCACGTTCCCCTCGTGGCCTTGCTCGCGCCGCTGCCAGCTGCTCAGCTGGCTCAATAGCGTGGCCAGCAAACGCATGTATGCGAGAATGTCAGGCTTTGTATAAATTGTTCTCTGATATAGGGAGATGCGGTTCGGCGGTTGTCACGGGCTTTCGCAATAAATCTTACCAAGAAGGAATCAATTGTTGATTGACGTGTCAATATTCTTTCAATGAAAACTTCTTCTGCAGGAATGCACGCTCAGTAGACTCAATCTTCCAAGACACCAATGGAAGCGGACGTCAAGTAAACTGCTTCGCAATTTACGGTACTTACCTCACCATTATAATGACGACCGAAAAGTGACATAACGAAATATTGTGTTTCACGGGATCCGGAAGATTTTGTAAAGGTTGTTACATTATAGTTCCCAGAAAACAAACGCCGTTGCAATATTTTCGGAAGTACCGACACATATAATGTTGTAAGTACAGCTTAGGAGGAGTATGATGAAAACCATCAGAATAAATAGGAAGACGTTTATTTGCAATGAAGACGCTATGAATGAACGGCGTTTAGCGACGGCAAGTTATGAGCGTATGGGAATTTATAAGTTCACGTGATTGCTAACTATGGACATGCGGACAATGACGACCTGTTTTGTCGGGAGATGGAGTAGCGGTGATGACCTGATATCGGACGACTCGTGGCAGACGAACAAGCAAGTTTCTTCTCAGCGAATGGTAAGCGTCCAGTGTCAAGCACAGCACGTGGCTACCGACGTTGTCGACGTTTCGAACACTTACCGCTTTCGACAAAAGTGCTGGCACCTGGGCTAACTTTGTGGAAAGAGTCGAAGGCTTCCTCGAGTCCAGCGCCATCATGAACTGTAACTGAAAACGATCCACTATTCAGTCTGTGGGTGGCGAAACGTATCCGCATCTGCGGAGTCATGGTCGATGCGTACTCTAAGTGGTTGGAAGTTTACACGATGCCTGCCACGACGTACAAACGCGTCATTGACGTTCTACGCTCTCTTTTCCCTACTTTTGCCCTACCGAAAATACTTTTCTCTGATAACGCGCCAAATCTTGCTTCAAATAAAATAAACAAGTCTTTACCCCCCCCCCCCCAAAAAAAAAAAAAAACGGCATCAGGCATTACATTAGTGCACCATACCATCCTGCAACTAACGGGCAAGCAGAACAGATCAGTGTTGCGGAGTTGCCACTCCGGAGTTGGAATGATTCCGGAATCATTCCGAATTTTCGCGACCCCGGAATGGAATGGGAATGGAATGGCGGCAACGTTGAGGGGAATGGAATGGGAATGGAATTAGATGCCTTTTGCCCGGAATGGAATGGGAATGGAATGGGCCCAGTTCTTCTATTTTTTTTTTTTGTGTTTACGGTCAGCGAAATTGAGCCAGTCAGCGAGCCAGTTGCTCAGAAATAAAATGAGCGGGCGGGAAACAGCTAACCCGCGTGGAGCTCTAACAGACTTATACGCAAAAAATGCAATACAAAAAAGAAGCGTCAAAGCAAAGAGCAGAGGGGGGAGGGAGGGGGGGGGGTGGCGGTGGCGCCTTTCGCGCAGGCGACGGGCTTTACTGGCGTTACACGAGAGCGAGCGAAACAAGAAACCAAGCACCAAGCAAAAGAAACGAAGGCATGGAGAATACACGCGCGCACAGACTGAGATCTGGGAGCGGGGGACGACTCATAACTCGCAGAGCTCTGATAACTCGTTGACTCGCGCGCCGCCGAAAGATGATCAGTTATTGTTTTCTTATAGTTCGAGGAGCGTTGTTTAGCAGGCGGCCAACCCTGCTGCCTTCCACGTTCATTCGCGCGCGCTCCTTTGAAGTGCGAAATCTGGGTTTGCTTCGGCATTAAAACAAAGCGAGATTCACTTCTCTCTTCTCCTCTTGCGCTTTGCTCCGACGCTTGTCTTTTTATACTGCATTTTTACGTGTAAGTCCGCCTTTTACTTGGTCTTTGTTCCGATGCTTGTTTTCTGTGTTATATGTTTTACATTCAAGTGGGTTAGGGTTACAAGCAAGCTAGCGGATTCCCGCTCATTTCCTTTGACTTTAGACTCTGCCTACTGTGTTTCACCTTGCGATGGACCGCTGCGGACGCTACGAGTCACCCCAGGCAATCCAGCACCGTGAGGGGGACTACACGCACGGCGCGTTGCTGCGCCCCAGGGTCACGCGACACTCAGAAGGCACTGGATTGGTTTCGATGGCTCTCGTGCTGTCTGTTGCGGTCCATCGTAAGGTGAAGTAGATTGTCGTCACCGCTCTTGTCGCGTGACCGAACTGACTAGACCTGCAGAAAGACAGTTTCGTGACATGGTCTATACAGTCTCTCGTGCTGCGCCGTAGAGGTTGCACTTTGTCAGAGGATGTGTTCTTGCCACTGTGCATGGAGTCGCTTCCAGCAGCGTACTAGCCGTATTGCTGTGCAGGTATTTGAAGAATACAGTAATATAGCTTATTTCTGCGCCACGCACGAACTGGATATTTTTATGGTCTTATCAAACAAACACGCTGGCCGCGTATGTCCTAAAAGACAAATGCAAAAAAGTTTGCCAAAAAAAATTAGTGGATTTAAGTTTTGCTGTTTGTTGCGAGCCACGTCACGTGGTCGAAAGACCGATGTTTTAAACAAGCATCGACATATCAAGGAGCTTTCTCGATGTTTGCAGTACAATGTAAACAAACACTTTGTGCCACCAGCGCTCCGCTTAGTAAAATCAGTGCTTTTTTGAGGCATTTTGCATTTTTTTTGCAATTGTCTATGCGTTTGATAATGTCAGCTTTATGCTGCTTATGCCGGCAACACAATGTAGCTGTCAAGTGCCAATTTTTACGTTTAGGAATTAGAGGAATGGAATGGAACGATTCAGCCATTCCAGGAGTGGGAATGGGCCCAGTGTCCCCATTCCTAGGAGTTGAAAGGAATTGAATTATCGCAAACTCTAATTCCCCGGAATGGAATTGGAATGGAATGGGGGTGCCCATTCCGCAACACTGGAACAGATGGTGTGCGAAACGAAAAAGCGCCTCTTGAAGCTTACGGAAGAAGGCAGTTCAGTGAAGAATCGCCAGGTTCTTGTTCCAGCAGCACGCGACGGTCTCATCTTACACGGTAAAAACACCCGCCGAAGCAATGTTCGGCGGACGAAGAGCCACACCCCTCGGTCTCATATGATACTATGGCCATGAATGAAGATCGAGAGATTCCTAGATCGGGAGTAATGGCAGATTATTCGGTCGGACAACTCGTCTACGTGAGGGATTTCAGTGGAAGTCGGGCCTTCCATGTAAAACTTGAGTAGAAAAGGCTCTATGTTGGTTGACAAGAAGGTGTCATCCCTCTGAAGACGTTGGATATCAATGCCCTTGAGTGTAAATATAACGAAATCACAAAACTCTCTTTGTGTATTGTGTAACTGCCCTTGTATTTGGTAGTAGAGGCTATGGTGGTGATTTGGACCTTTCATGCCAGGCTCCATGTTCTTATTTTTCGCTTCATACTCCTTTGCGGTTTCAGTAGGCTTCAAAAATCTTTTGGAACGGGGACACTTTACGTAAATGAGGCCATTTGTTCCAAGTAGTCAATCAGGGAATGCTGCTAGAAATCCGTCCTTCATATTAACGAATAAGCCGCACTTCTGCACATTGCAGTTTTCCTGTTCCACGTACAGTTGTAAAGCAGCATCCTCATTGATTCTGCCATATTCTGTTGCGGGTGAAGAAAGGTCTTTGGGTACACGATACTTGAAACAAGTCTGGCACTGTACGTTGTGGTTCGACACCCACTAATATCGTAGTCCTTATAGAGCCTCATAATTTAATCATTACCTCGTCACCTCATATTGCTCTTCATCAACAGTAAGTACAATAGGCTACCGCCATATTACAATCCAAGAATTGAAAAATTGAGTCGTTCAATCCTTCAATATGTTTATTATTTATATAATGTTATTACGTTACATTACCTCGAGACGATCGACGTCCATCGTCGATCTTCAAATACTTATATAAGAGGGGGGGGGGGGGATTGGTGGCCGAGTGCATGTCTAGCGCACACCAGCTCGGAGCACGTGGAGCGAAAGCTCGCGCTGCAGAACCCACCCCGCCCCTGCCCGTTTCGATCTGGAAGAGCATCATACCGGCGTGCGGTCGTGTATCACTACTGCGTGGTGCACGTTAAAGACCCCAGGTTTGCGGTTGTACCGCACTGGCTAAATTGCTCATCTACACCTGAGACACACGCCCACTAAGGCAGACTAACTTCCGGCTGTATAAACATACACACAACAATTTGCAATTAGACGCACAATCACAAAGAACACAGCGTTCCGCCTCTTTTCTTTGGACCGTCTTTTTTTAACCAGCGCAAGCTCGCGCGTTCTCTCTTTTGAGACGGTTAGAACTAACGTTGATTAGAACAGTCGCACATAAAACCCGCGTTTCTCCTACCCGGCCGTTTCCTCCTCTCATTATGTGTAGGTGGTTGAAACTAAATAAGCTATAATAATGGTGTATTATTCATATTTAGTTTCAGTTTCAGTCAGGGGAAAGGAGGTTCGCGGGAAGTAGGGCCAATAAATGAGCTGCGCTTAGAGTATCGGCACACTCTTCTCCGACAGTGTTGTGGGCGCCGCCATTTTGGTGCTTGTGCAGAGCAGGCGCAACTGCCGATCGTCATGATTCAAAATTGCGACTTCCTCAGCATTAGATTCGGTGTTAGGAAGCTCATGTAATATTGCTTTGCTTTGTCGCAAACTGTTTAAAGTGGAGGACAGAAAAGCGTTTGTTGTGATTTCAGATACAGCTTCAAATAACTGGCAACCATGATTTTAAGCCACAATATGGCCAAGTGTCGCTACTCTGAAGCATAGCTTATTTAATGACACTATTCATGCCCTTGTTCAAGAAGCTTGTAATACCTGGAGGGGCCATGACGTGAGCCCCGTGGATTCCACAAGCCACTACCTTTTGACACCTGCCTCTTCCTCATTGTTCCCGCTAGTGCCAGTAAATTAGCTACGCTTCAGAGTAACGACACTTCGCCATATTGTGGCTTAAAATCATGGTTGCCAGTTATCTGAAGCTTTATCTAAAATCACAGGAAACGCCGCGTCCTCCACGAATGTTTAAACAACCCGCGACAGAGCATAGCAATATTGTATCAGCTTCCTAGCACCGCATCTAATGCAGAGGGAGTTGCACTTTTGGATCATGACGATCGGCAGTTGCGTTTGCTCTGCACAAGACCCAAAATGGCGGCGCCCAAAACAATTTTGGGGAATGGAGTGCCGATACTTTAAGCGCAGCTCATTTAGTGACTCTAGGCATGAAGTGAACTCGGGTGTATTCTTTCCCTCTTCGTCTTTATCGTTTATTGATTTCAATTATATCGAATAATGAACACTTTATATCACGCTACGCTTGTGTAATTATTTGTCTTAGATTTATTAACCTGACCCAGTACTTAAACCGTTCATTTATCGATAGTAAATCTTCAAATATATTTTCTAAATGTGAAGGTAAAACGACACGGAGATTGATGATGATACAGACGCCAACGCCGCCCTCGAAAATTTTTTGAACTTAGAAATCAGCAGTTTTGTCTGCCATCCGCCAGGTAGCGCAACAAAACACCCAAACAGTTTTTAATTGTTTTTAAAATTAGCTAAGCTCTACAACTATCAAGAAACCAAAGCAAGATCATTGGAAACATCTAATACATCGCAATGTATATCTATTCCATAAAATAAATGTTATTAGATGCCAATAAATCTGTTTGATGTCCAAAAAAGATGTGCGTCAAAAACAGGTAAGTTTGAAGGGGTCCCGGAGCGTTATGGACTTTGAAAATAAAAAAAAGCCACCGTCCACCTCTTGGGCAACTATTGTAGTTCTAAATGTTATAAAAGATTTTACCATAGTTTAATTATTTACTCAGCGGCATTTGAATTACCATGACTCGAAGCACAAAAAAGTGCTAAGTTTGATATAAGAATATCTAAACAAAAAAAATTTTACACAACATTAAAGGGATTGTCCGGTCGAAACCGGAAGTACTTAAGTTCTTGCGCTCGTTATGTCGAGGGAGCCTTCATGTAGACAAACGTCATTTTGATTTTGATATATGATCTCCCGTTATTAATTAAACCTTTCATGAGCCTATGTACGAAACTGCACCCCGAATTTCGCCAGTGTCAATGGCTGACATCCGTAGGTGCTGCGTGACGTCACAAAACGCAAAGGTTTGTCGGATGGTCGGGATAACAAGCGTTGGTCTATGGATGTCTTGTATTTTGTTTCGAATTATATAGTCTCCTAGGCTGTACCCTACTTAAATACGGTTCTTTTAATGCAGTTCCAAAACATGTGCAAAAAAAGTCGCGCCTTTTGGCAGGAAATTACTCGCAGACAGCCATAAGCTTCGAGCAAACGTCTGCCGTTTCGCGCAAACACAACTGCGGTTGCCACCGATCGAACTAGGGGCGCTTGCAAAGTAAAGGATGCAGATTTCGCCTCTGAAGCGGCACCCAAGTACACGAAGCGGCATCTGGGTACACATGTCAGCGGATCCACTGGATCGGTGATGAGGCTGCGGGTCGTTCCCTCAGAGGCGATGTCCGCGGGTCGAAGACAAACGGCGAATCGTTCAAATGCATGTCGTCCCTTGACTTGGACGAGCTTGGTGAATCGTAGTCACGCTCCATTTTCAGACGCGGGTCAAACAGAACCGGGCTGCACACGTGCTAAATACAACTTCTGGTATCGTTTCCAGATGGCCTAGCCGTTGGTTTCGGTTTCGTTGCATAATCAAATTGATTGATCCGATTTGGGCGAGGAGTGGATGGACGTAGTTTAATATCGTTGGCACAGCATCACACCTCAGCTTACGAGCCTTCTGTCCGCTTAGAGCTCAGCTCGTAGCTCTCTTCTGTGAGATGATTGCTGCATAAGCGGGATCTTGATCTTGACGGGAACCTAGTCCCTACGCACGGCGACGATCCACTTCGCTCGTCACTGCACGTCTCGCGGAAAAGTGTGGAACGTCACGTCTTGGCTCGCACGTGCTGCCCGGTGGTTGTGGCACCCAACCGCGCAACAAAAATCTCACACAACTACGAAACAAGTTGAGCACAACAACAAAAACGAAGCACGCTGAGGCAGACAAAAATCCTCGCTTTGTGTTTTGTGACGTCAGAGCTTCAATGTTGCCAACGAAAGCAGCGTTTACGCTAGAATGCGATTGGAGCAGCATAAATTCAATTACTCACGCAGAGGGTCATATAAAATTCAGATATTGCGCGTACGATCCGTCTCGAGGCAATAACAATGATATTCAATTGTTTTCTCGAATACAAAATTTGACCGGACAATCCCTTTAAGTTTTTTTCTGCATATTACCAATTATAAGCACTACATCTGTAGCTAATTTTATTGCCCTAGCGCTTGTCATTAAAAACATATTTTTGGTGAAAAATGTCAATTTTAGGGCAATATTTGGAGAGCTGAAAAAAACAAAGTAGTGCAAATACCAAAAAAGTATACCGTTACATTCTGCTCCGACATCATCTTAACAAAACTGGTCTATTGGAACCGTGTTATCTTTAAGGAATCGTTCATAAAACATGAACCAGCGGAGCAAGTGAGGGTCCGCGCCATCATATTCGCAACGCTACAAATGCGCATGAACAGTATAAACCAATACATGCATAATATCAAATGAAAGAGGATTGCATTGCCTTTCAAATGACATCAATCCCACAAAACAGTATTTAAAAGGAGATGAGTAATGACCTGCCAAAAAGTACCTAAACTGCCACATTCAGTGGGACCGTGGCCTTAAGTCACGAGAACTTGTGCCGCCGGGATGTGCCCCAGAGCAAGGAGCTCGCGCTTGTAGCCTTTCCTGCGGTACATCATAAGGTGGAACAGAGTATATAACGGGCGAAACAGATCCAGACAGCAGGTCAAACAAGTCGACACAAATACAAGACGCATTCTGCGTTCGTTGGCTTTATGTGAAGTATAGAGGTACGTGCGAATATTTTACATAATTGCTCGTACACTGCGTAGTCAATTAAAAAGTAATTCTGTTGTGTGCATGTTCAGGGAGCAGGAAGTTAGCCACACCCAATGGGCGCACAGTGTCTCCGCTGCATACGGGAAAACTTTAGGAAGTGCAGTCGACTGTGCAGTCGACTACTTGCTCATGGGTCTTTAACGCACAGCGCACAGCAATGATAAGACGTCAGTTCGGTTATTGTACCTGGTTTCCACGTTTTACTCGCCCTCAAACAAGGTCTCACTCAATATTTCAAGAGTTTCGGAGAATCGACTCGGGAAAGTATAGACACTGTGTTCATGCAGGTGATCAAATTCAAATGAGTGCTATTTTGTTTGCGAACATATATTAATTTTAATTAGAAGATTTTTTTTTAATCGCAAGAAGTAGGTTATTTGTGCTAGTGAACCTGGGGGACATAATATAGGGGTTAACCCTCACGATAAGTCGGGTAATTAACTAAAATCTGTAGAAGGGTGGTGAAGGGGCTAGTTGATAAGCATTAAACATGGTCAAAATCAACGAAACAAGGTAAAAAAAGTATGAGAAAAAGGAGAAAAAAAAGGTAAGCAAAAAAATAACAAAAAAAAAGTAGGGAAACTTTTTTTTTCGCTGATTTTAACCATGTTTAGAACTCAAATATCTTCGTTCACTCCTTTAACTTTATTAGATTATCATTTGAGGTTTCCCACCGCTAGCTGTGCGCCTGTTGCCTCGAGTGGTAACTTTGGTGAACACCCACGCATCCCACATGCTTCAAGTCACTCTAAAATTGACTGATTTAGTGGTTTTCAATGACACTCAGCAAGTTACTGATTAGAAGTATATGTTTATTTGCACTAATGAAAAGGTTAAGGACACAATTTTAGTTAATTATCCCACTTATCGTGAGGATTGTCCCCTACATTACCCCTGACCGTATAACTCACTGGCACAAACAGATTTAGTGCACCTTTTACAGATTTTTTTGTACTGAATCTGTTCGAATTAAAATCAAACACCCTGTATAGTATGGTGTGAGCCAACGGTGTATTATTTACTCACCTGAGCTAAGTAACAGAAATTCCAATTTATTACATATACATGTACCTAATTCGCTCCAAAAGATTAGTTACAATTAAAATTACTTGAACAAATTAATTAATTACGATTACACACTACTTTCAGTTATTTACTTCCCAAATGGTTCGCGGCTGTCCGACTTCAACGGCGTAAACGTAACAAATTCTTTTTCCGCAAAAAAAAAAATCTATTTGAAAATTTGTTGTTTCGCTATTGAGGAACCAGACTACAGCGTTTTGCATTTGTGGCACTTTGTGCCTCTGTTACACCAACTTCATTAATCATCTGGCACCGAGCGGCCGAGCCTCATTATTACATCGGGCTTCAGCCCTCCCGGAAACGGCAAAAATTAAGCTCCGAATTTCGGAGAATTGGAAATATAACAAGCATCATCTATCGCGTCTCCAGCTCGCCGCTCGCCCTCCCGCGGCGGAAACGGGAAGCGCTCTAGTGAGGGTCCCCGATTCTCCTGCTCAGCGGGCACGGCGGAACTGCTCGCGATCATGGCTCGCTGAAATGTCGTTTCCGAATGCAAACAACACTCTTCACTGTCCCAATGTGGTGCTGCAGCCGGTATGGGATTGTACCTTATTAGAGAGTTTGAGTATTGCGCATAGAAGCAAACGCAAGCGCTGTGCGTTTGCGTTAGGGTGGCTTGCTCCACGTTTCGCGCGCGCATCGTTGCCATGCTCCGACCCAAGACCGCAATTTCGGGTTCCGCGCACGCGCAGCGTGGAACATGCAAAGCTAACGCAAACACACAGCGTTTGCGTTCGCTCATATATGCAATACTAGAACTCACTACTGTTTCACCGTTTTCCAACACCAACGAAACGTGCTGCAGTGAGCAGACGCGCTAGCAGGTAGGCGTTCCTTCGAACTGGAAAGGCTGAGGATGGCAAAACGACGGCGAACAAATACGAAAGGAAATGAATGTTAAAAAAGAGTAATAAATAAAAAAATAATCCTTCTTTTCTGGGGGGGGGGGGGGGATTAGGTCTGGAAGGATATTGGCGGCGACTTTGGAAGTTTTGCCGATTGTCAAAAGTCGCTACTTTAATAGCATCCTCAGTAATCTAATTTTACATGAATTTCTCACATTAGCTAGGGTTTTGTCATTGATTTTAGACTTTATTTATTTTATAACTTGGTAATTAAAAATGCTGCAATTGGCACCAATGATGATAATTTGTACACTTTAGATTGTCATACTTGTTCGCGTGTTTGAAATTAGATCATATAAGCAATCAATTATTTTCGAGCTTGAAAATGAAGTATTAAAATATCTTAATATTAATATTTATATTATTATTAATACAAATTGCGGCAATGTATGCCCCCAATTAACGCTACGATCACAGAAATACGCCATTTAACCATTACCGTTTTTTCTGAAAGGTGTCATTTTGTTTTCTTTTTATCACATGAAGACCTCTGACATCGTTATCAAGATAGCCCAACAGTCTAACGCTGGATGCAATATAAACTCATGCGTCACGCGTTGCTTTAAAAACACGCAAACTTCAGCTGCCTCACTCGGATTCCGTCTTTGAATTTTTTGAGTGAGAACAGCGTTTCTTAATTCATGCGTTTTGTGAACATATCGTATAAACTGGATTTATTCTGTCATTCTTCTTCTGGGAAAGATATGAAAGCAATTAATCTTCTAAATACCCCAAAAGCCATTGAAAGGCCCGCAGTTCATTGTTTCATATGACAATTATGTGAGCCAGAAAAGGTAGCAAGAACGCACAAATATCCGCACTGAATTTTTCAACAACTACATCATTATATGTTACCTCTAAGGTGTATGAAAGACCCTGTCTTTAAAGGGACGAACGTTTCCGCGAACAACTTCTTTAACTAAATAATTACGGTGTGAGACACATTTTGAGTTATGAAAGAATCTGAAATAAAGACCGATACCGAGAAATTAAATCCAAAATAAAGGTAAGTTTCGGTTTTGCTCCGGAATTAAAACGTACCTCCTGGCCTAAATATTACGCTAAATACCGTTTTTGTTTTCAGGATAAAGAGGTGACCTGCGCTTATAACACCCTAGCTCCCTAGTATTACCAGAAATAATTTGTGTCGCTCAGTGAAGCCAGCAAACTAGACAGGCTCAGCAGCGGCACGCACCTCCGACCCTCACTAAACCGGCCATCTTGGAAAACGAGTGGCGCCACCTATAGTGAATTGGAGTCGCGAATAATACCCCGGCATCAAAGAATCAACTCCGAAAATCACCCTCGAATTTCATGAATAATAATAATAATAATAATAATAATAATATTTATTCGACCCATTGAGGATTGAGGTGTGCTAGAAAGGCCAGTGGCCCGTACCAAACGGCCTAGAACACCAGAATTACATTGAAAGCATAACAATAAGAACATAACAGTAACAGTGAAAACATCACATTGAGCAAAGGTGCCGCGCGGCTTGGCGACAAAATGTTCTAATGCAGTCAGGGTCACTCAGGGAGTCGTCATCAAGGCTTCTCATGGAGCGTGGGAGTGATCGCCACAGGTGGATGACGCGCGGCAGAAATGACTGTCTGTGGCGCACGGTACGCGCCAGCATCGGTGCCAGATCACCACTGCGGGTACGAAGGACCCGAGAGGCTAATGGGTGAGGCGCACCGGACGGGTAGAGCACCGTCAACAAGAGCCGGAGGGAAGCTGCTTCTTGTCGTACAGAGAGGGGCCGCCAACGAACTGCCTGGAGTAGCTCTGATGTTCTCATGTCCCTGTACGCACAGGCAGTACGGTTAACCCTGCGTACCACTGCGAAAGCAGCTCGCCTCTGAACGCTCACCAGACGTACCAGTCTAGTGTCTTGGTGAGGGAACCAGATAGGAGCACAGTACTCCAGTTGCGGCCTGACAAGCGCCGTGTAGAGAGCACGCAAAGCGTCCGGTCCAGTGCCACGTGTGGCACGTTGCGAGAAGGCGAGCATTCGCCGTGCCCGGGCGATCACGGCGTTTACGTGTAGATCGAAACTCAGCCTGTGATCTATAGTAACCCCAAGAAGTACCGTCTGAGAGGTTCGCTCCAGCTGCTGGTTGGAGATTTCTAGAATGGGCTGAGCCATGTTTCTCCGAAGACTGCCCGTGATTAACATAGCAGCACACTTTTTTACATTCAGGGGGAGCCGGTTTTGCATAGACCATCTGTCAATTTTGTTGATGTCTTCCTGGAGGTGCCTGTAAGAATTCGAATCTTGAATGGGGTGGATAAGGGTTAGATCATCAGCATAAAGAACAGGTGTAGACTTAAGGTGAGTGGTGACATCATTGATAAACATGTTAAAGAGCACTGGTCCCAAAACGGAGCCTTGGGGGACACCAGAACTGACAGGTGTCAGGGCGGAGCAGCTACCATGGAAAACAACCCTTTGCTGACGTGTAGTGACAAAATCGGTCATCCACCGGAGCAGATTCCCTGAGATTCCAAACTTGCGGAGTTTCTCGACAAGCAGTGCATGGTCGACCCTGTCAAAGGCTTGGCGAAAGTCTAGTTGAACAAGTTCGCATGGTGTCCTGCCGTCCAGGTGCTCACTGAGTGTGTGTATAGTAAGAGCGAGCGCCGATTCACAGCTTCGCCCTGGTCTAAATCCGTACTGGTGAGGAGAGAGGAGATGGTTAGATTCGAGATGTTTAGTCAGTTGTTCTGAAAGGGCACGCTCCATTGTGCGGCAAACAACAGAAGTGATGGAAATGGGGCGGTAAGAAGAAAGATCATCAGAACGAGCACTACCTCCCTTGAAAAGAGGTGTCACGAACGCCGCCTTCCAGAGAGAAGGACTGCAGCCAAGGGTGAGAAGTTTGTTGAACATGACGGTGAGAATGGGAGAGATCTGTGAAGCTGACACTTTCAGGAAGGCCGGGTGGACCCCATCAGGGCCGGCCGATTGATATGCATTAAGGCGCTGAAGGGCAGCGAGTGTGTCCTCAAGACTTATGGCCGTTACAGACAGCATGGGGGCGGTGCGTGCAGGTGAAGAGGGGGCTGCTGCTGTTGGAGGAGGTGGAGGATGAGCGTCCTGCATTTGCGTAAATGAATGCGCCCGAAACTCCCGAAACGATTCTCTCTTTAGATGTAACAGTTCAGTTACCGATTCCTTTATTTTCTAGTTTCGGTTCTGCACTACCGAAAACTGTTGCTCTTTTATTGGTTTTCGGTTCGGGGGTTCAGGCATGGACAACGTGCAACGTTGGGCATGTAGGATTCACATTCACAAGTGTTCGCAAGCATTGGCCAACGAGGAAGGCATTCGCAAGCCACGAGACGCTGAAGCACGCTGACTGAACTTTGCTGGACTGCTGGGCACGTTGCGCCATCTGTGCCCGCTAACGAAAACTAATTTCATCTTCCCTCGCCAGAGGGCCAAGGCTCTCAAGCGCTCAGAGCCAACAAGCACCGAGTAACCGAAGTGTTTTACGCGAGTTACTTCATGTCAACGGCTCAACAGCTGATTTGCTCGTGAAAAAATATTTACACCGGACTATCAACGAAGGTCGGTTTCATGTTAAAAGGTACGGTGTTTTTTTCTTTTTCTAACCGACTGCCCTCTCGATCGGACCGATATCAGCTTAGCGGCGTTTCACCCAGCGAACGAAAACAGCCGCCCCTCAGAAAGATTGTCCTTAGGCCTACAGTATCCGTGCATTTTTACTGCGCCCTCCTGATCAATCCATGATAGTACGGTACTAAATACGTACGCCTTAGCTGAGCAGGAAGCCTACAAAAATGGGCGTGTTTCGAAATATTGCGTAACAAGAAGAGTGCTTGCTGTTGCTTCCTGTGACAGGAAGCAGACTGGAGCACCCATGGCTGCTGAAATCAAACCGATAGGGAGTTCGGACGCTCAAGTCGGGAACTCCAAGAAACCGCAGCTGATCAACAAACTCGTCGGTCACCAGGAGACAGTGAACGTCGCCGTCATCATTCCTGGAGAGGATGGTGTCATCAGCATCAGCGATGACAGGTAAAAATTGGAGCCAGTCTACAACTTCCGTACTACTTTTGGCCCGCTCCCAAAGGCGTTAATGTCATGCACTACACACAGTGGGAGTTTTAATCATTCAAACTTGCGTTAGGTAAATACGGATTATAACCACACTTATCGTCCGTATCAGAATGGCCAATTAGCGTAATTACGGAGCGTGTAAGTGTTGTACTGAGGTGATGAGCTTTCGAGATAATCGCGATTAATCTGGGGTGGATCGCATAGCTTTGCTCCCGCGTTTGCTCGAGACCACACTTTCTTTTGTTGTTGTTGCACGCTCTTGTATGTGTCAGCTTAAAGGGGCCCTGCAATGACTTGTTTACTAATTTTTAATTTGCACCAAACCTGAGCGCACTGAACGTAGTAACTTAATGACACTTTTCTTTTCTCGAATTTCGCTTTATTTTAAAAGTTATAGGCAAATTAAAATTACAAAAACAAGCAAAAAATAACCTCCTTCATGACGTCCTTGGTTGCTTGAGTGGCCGTGAACTAGACGAGGGGTAGTGAGCTGAGCGAGCGCTCACGGCTGCCGTACTCTGTGTCGACGGCGCGAGAGGGCGCCACTAAAGCGTGTTCTGGATAGGCTGTATGTAGCGGGCAGCTAGAGCGGCTCTCATTGAATTTGCTGCGCGATTAAACACAAATTCGGCATGACACTTCATTGGCCACAAACGACAGCAAACACGGGGTAAAGATCAGTTCAGAATGGGAGCCACTTCGCGCTGCCATACCGCGAAACGGCCAAACCGCCAGACAAAGCTGCTCACCGAAGGCCTTGGGAACGCTCAGAGCCGGTCGGGTCCTTCGGTCCCTACGGCCGCAGCGCCGCCGCGTACATCCGGGACCTTTCCGTGTCGGCGCCTGATCCCACTACTCCTTTCTAGTGTGCGCCGCCTTTTCCACCGCTTGGTGGCGGGTATGTCGACGGATCATTTCTTGTTTCCGTACTTTATAAACTGCATTTGTTTCTTTTCTGATCTAAAATACTGAACAAAAACTACTTATATAAATAATTGAAACGGTTCGTGCCACTTATATTTTGTATTTCGACTAAAAAGAAGCTTTTAGCGGCTCTGACCAGTAGTAAGCCCAGGACCTAAGACGTCACATTACGCGCGCTTAGGGTACCGCGGGTCGCCCCCGTCGGTGGAGAAGGTTTCCGCGTCGTCCGGTTAAAATTTGACGCACTGATATTTAGTAACTCTGTCCGTGCCCGCTGGCTTGCCCGAACCCCAAGAGACTTGGAAACCGCATAAAAGGTAGACGCTTAATTATGATTGCAGGGCCCCTTTAAAGAGCAACTTCAAGGAACTGCTTTATAGGACACAAGGTCAAAAACGCCTGCCATCTGGTGAATGTTGAGTGTAGTGACAAGTAAGCTTGAGCCTGTGAAACTGAGGTTTTCCTTCTAATGGTTTATGTACTACATAATGCTGTCAAAACACTGCTGTTGATTTAACATGAAAGAATGGTGAGCACGCAGGCAAGGTGATTCGTCTTAAACATAACTAAAACCCGAGACAGGAAAAAGGTGGGTAGAAAACACACTGAAAGAACACGCACACATACCATTTCCGACAGAGCTAAGATTTTAATGTTCATATGCATGTTCCTATACCCATCATTTTTGTGGTTTGGAGCTGTTGGTATACTTCCTCATCCTTTGGGCTCAGTTTTGCTTCACTGTAATGTCGACAAGTGCTCGCTGCGCTTCATCTTGTGGATGAGAATGGATGTTATGAAAAATGTGGGTTCGAGCATTGCCATTTTGTGCAAGCCTGTGAATCAAAGGCCATGCATTCGTGTCTACAACTCTTATGGATAAAAGAGTGTGCATGAAACTAGTGCAGCACTCATTTGTTGCTATACAAACTTGCAGCAGACCAATGAAACAGTGGTGTATTGTCATTAGCTTATAGACAAACACTCTGGTTACTAACAAGTCCGCATTTGCCCACACCAGGAGTGAGCACTGAAAAGCAGATTCGGGTGAGGTGAAACGTTTGTGCATGTGCCGTGCTAATGGCAGTGCTACTACAGTGGAGCAATGTCAGAGCCACGTGTTCGTGTACTCTTCTTGGATTATGCTGGGGTTGCTGTCTGGTTGCAGCCATTAAAAAATGTTTTCATTTGTTTTTAAATTTCATCAGGTATTTCAGCATAAAATGAATCAAACAAAAAGCACCATATTTTGCGTATTATGTACTTTTAAATGAACTTGTTTGACTTGCAGGACCGTCAGAGTATGGCTCCGGAGAGACACTGGGCAGTACTGGCCAAGTATATGCCATAACATGCCATGTGAGTTTTTTTGCATCCACATTAGTTTCAGATTCGGTTCCATCGGGAGGAAGCTCATACTATCTGGGCAAGTTGAAACCATGGACTTAATATGTAAAAAGCCTTCGACATGTTGAATCATCCCTCGTTTTGATTGTTACCCTGTTCGTATAGTCTACATTTTCAGGACCTTGTATTCTTTAAAACATACTTGTCTTTTTGCAGGATAAATTCATCTGATTTTCTGGTGTCCCCAAAAGTCAAACCTTGTGCATCTTGTTAATATTTTCTTAAAATTGTATTAAAGCACTTGTTTTTCGGTATTTGCTGATGCATGAAACATTCTTATTGGTTTGTGATCATCTCAGGAGAATATTGACCAGATGTCAAAGTGGTGTTTTCAAATTGTTTTAGCTTTAATCCTAGAAAACAAGTTGTTTTCTTGATTAAAAGACAATCTAATGTTTTGCTTATTATACGAAGGCAATTAAATCAATAGCTGTGCTTGTTATTGCATAGAGGGGTTGTTATATAAACCATTTTCATAATCATTAAAGATTTTAAATATTTAACATAAAACAAACAGGATCGTGCTAAACAGAACTACAAAGAGGACCCAACAAAAAGCCACACAAATGCATGTATACATTTGTAATTATAATGCCTAAGTCGTGCTAAATAAATGTTGTTGAAACTAGCAATCTACTGAATACAAGTAGGGCATCATCTTGCGCACCTTAACACGGCGACATAGTGTGTCATGGTTTGCAGTCTGGGCTGTTTCACCTGCCAACTCATTCCAGTCGACTGTAGCCTGCCTGAACGGGGAAGTTTGAATAAATTAGTTTTACAAAAAGACTACAGACTTTATGTGGGTGATCATGACGAGAGAAATTGCCAGCAGGTGCAGGTGGGAAGATACTATTTCGACGGAACTCGGGATTGACTATGGAATATTTCATGGAAATGATATAACCTAGCGAAATACCTTCTGTGCTTATACGAGTTTCTGCATTTTTGTTATTAGTCACATTAGATTGCATTCCAAGAACTTGTTAATGTACTTTGCTTTTGCCTTGAATCTTGATCTTATTTTTCATTTAAGAAGTCTGCTGACTTACTGGATATAAATGCTCAATTCACTTATTTTGTTTCATGGTCACCTCCAGACCTTGTTGTGGTTCAGTAATGTGAAATTGTTTTGTTGCTGTGCAGATGTGCATCTTTCACTTATTGTGTCTAATGGATTGTTCAGTTGTAGAAGTTACCAAGGACTCCTTCTCAAACAACTGTACATGCATGCATAGTTACTCAGATGTTCCCTAATGTAAAGTGTCCAGGTCAGTAACATAGCCAGGAATTTTTTTCTTTTTCTTTTCTGAAAAGGGGGGGGGGTTGCTGAGGTGGCTGAGATGTCCATGATTTGGGGGGGGGGGGGGGGGGGTCAAAATGCATGTGTATATTATAGGGTCGTCTGGTTTTCGGGCCCCATAAGAACCCCTTCCCGGCTACGCCCTGGTTTACGTCCTTTATAAGTGTATGCTAGTCTTAATACTGAAATGTTTCTTGAAGTTCTTTGGAAGACAGGTTGTATCCCTATAAATCCAATTTGTTTTTGTCCTACGCTTGCTGTATTTGATATAGTGTACCAGTATGGAGGCCTTGTAACTGATTTTTGCAACTTGAAATATGCATCATGCTATAGTCCATCGCACCTCAAGAAGGTAGGGCGAGGGAAAGGATGGCCGGAGAGGAGGAATCAGACTGGAACACTGGAGAAGGGGAAACCTCCTCCTCTGTCCAGCATTCCGTCTGCTTCCCGCTCCTGGCCTTACTTTCCCTCGCCCTACCCTCTTGAGTTGCAACGGACTATAGCACCACACTACATTGTTTTCAAGTGGGCAAACATTTCAGCTGCTGCCTCGTCCATGGACTACAATTCCGAGACCCGGCGCTTATTTATTGGAATGGACAATGGCTCCATATCGGTAAGTACTCGTTCCACGGTGTTATTTGTTGATTGTAATCCGTCTAGCAGAATGGGAACTCACTGTACTTTTACGTTTTCTCCAGGAATTCCTAGTTGCCGACGACTTCAACAAAATGACTCATCAAAGAAATTATTTGGGTAAGTAAAGAAACCAGGGAATAGACAGTTGGGTCTAGCTCATCCACGTTCATTAAAGCTCTACATGACTCAATAAATACCGTAATTACACAATTTCCCAGTTGCCCGATATCTGTTTTAGATGACTTTAATTATCCTTTTATTGTGTGGACAAGGAGTAATCCATCTACGACCACTTCTTCATCCGAATGTAACGACTTTGTTAAGCTTTGTTTAGATTTTAGCTTAACGCAATTAGTCACTGAACCTACGAGAGTGACCCCGTCATCAGCAAATAATTTGGATCTTGTTATGTCAAACCATTCATACCTTGTTTCACCAATTTTACATCTACCAGGACTAAGCGATCATTGTTTATTACATCTTAGTGTAGTGCCAAAATCATTCACTCGCACAAAACGAGTTTGAGAGTACACGAAAGCTGACTGTGAGAAAATTAACAGTGAACTAGCAACATTTCTGGATGATCTCATGGTGCGGTTCCACGCAGATCAGTTGAAGAAAATTGGCAGTTGTTTCAAAACAAAGTGAAATCCCTAGCCAATCTGTACATTTCCCTAAGAACAGTTATGGGGAATTCCCAGCAACCTTGGTTGAATAGAGCCCTCAAACGTTTCTCAAATAAAAATAAACAATTATTTTATGCTGAAGTTCAGAACACATGAACAACGTTGGACAAAATATTGCACTGCAGCTGAGGCATACAAAAAAGAAAATGACAATGCAAAGTTAAAATTTTTTACACGTAAACTAACGGAAATGTTAATTAACAATCCCAAACAATTTAGGAATATTACGTCTAAAAAATGGAATTCTTCAGTAGTGCTAAAAACTGAGAGCAGCACTAGTATCCCGCTGGAAGCGTGTGCGAATATTTTGAATACACGTGACGATAGTTAAGAATGCCCTGTACCGCACAGTTCTAACTTTTGCCCATAGACCCCATTCTGCTTGATTGTGCTGGGGTTGAACATGTCATTCAAGGGTTAAAGGGATACTGAACCAAAATTTTGATTTCGCAAGGTAAGGCCGCAGATGCGTTGATTGGGATGCTACAAACTCCAAAACGTCACTCATACATCGATATCTCAAACGGATGGCCGCATATTTGGAAAAGAAAAACGCGATCATGCGAGGGCTATGAATTCAAAGTCCTCCTGGAATAGATGGAAATGGGGGGAAGTGGCCTCGCTTTTCTCCTCTTCGCTTCACTTCACCAGCTTGACGGGACGACGCGAGGAGGAGAGGGAATGAGAATCGGGACGTGCCTTCTCTCGTCGGCCTCATTGGCCGTGTTCAGTCGCGCACTTCTTTTCCAAAAATACGGCGGTCCGTTAGAGATATTGCTGTGTGAGTGAGGTTTCTGGGTTCTGCAGCGTCCAGCGTATAGGCCTACTGCGCTGAAGCTTTGAACATATCATGGCACCCGATGGTGGCGGGCGATAGAGCGTCTGAGTAGTACAAGTCCTGCGGCCCCGCACAATAATAAACCTGTTCGGGCGGCAGTTTACCTCTGCATTCAGCTGTTGTTTGTGCATTTGCATGATCACGACTCAAAGTGTGTCACTCGTAGTTGTTACCGTACAACGTCACCTGAGCTCGCCGCAACATAGTAATTTTTCCTCGTCCAAGCATGTCGAAACCGGGAGCAAGCAGCGCAGTTTCGGTGCGTTCAAAACATCGACGGTACTGTTGCGTCGTCAACTGTCAAGAACAGGAAGAACCTCAGAGTAAACTTCTGCAGATTCCTAATCAAAACCGTACGAAGTCGAGTGGAGTGATCGATACTAGCCGACCAGCGCACTGAGTAAGCGAGACATCTGTTTTACTCACCCTGCAGGTTGTTCTGCTAAGCACGGTCACACAATAAAGTGGCTGTGGCATGCATCGAAACGTGCGTCATGCGACTTTCGCGAACAGGAACACGCTATATACTGGCCGACCAGTGGAGAGATCCGATTGAACTACATCTTTCGCAACGTGAGATCAGCACCAAATATTCCATCTCCAGCGAGAGCTTTCTTTTGAAAAGATGAGCGTGCGTGCGCACCAACGCACTACAGAGGGAAACAGGCGAGTGCCAAAGGCGGAGCTCCTACTGCTGATCTCTTGTCGCGTCAAGCTTACAGCACAAATGCACAAGAAAAGCTACAAGAGCTCGAGAACCAGCGTGCAGTAGGAGCGATATGCTCAGCCAACAGACGGCCGGTCGCCTCTCGATCGCTTGCGTCTGCTTTCGTGCATTTTGGAGGTTAGTCATCAGCTGATCGCGTTGGCTGTGTGGAGGAACTGTAGTTTGGGAGCTTTTTCTTACAAGGAGCGGTTAACGTATCTTGTAAGGCTCACCTCAAGCTCGACATCATAGGAAGCTCGCTGCTTTTGTGGGTGACAGCATGCCGACACCAAATATCAGCTTCTTGTACAGCGTAGACATCAGCTTGCATCGCGGGGTTTATTTCCTTTGCGAAGTGTTGAGGAACGAAAGAAGCTTTCCACACTAGAAATTGGCTCGATTCCGTGCCATAAAACAATCGCAGTGCGGGAATTCACACCACCGGCTAATGTTTTCACGCGGGACAAATTCAAATGCGCAAGTTTGTACTACCCAATATTGATAAACAAATCGTCGGGGGTGCTACAAGCCAGTTTCTCTGCAGTGCCTTCTGGGCAAAGCAGGAGGCCTATCAGTCCAGCCTTGTTTTCTGAGCTCGAAATTTCGGTTCAGTATTCCTTTAAAGTTGTGATCTTCTGCAGGAGTGGATTGTATAAATATTTAGTTTTTAAAAAATGCCAAAGTATGTTTGTCAATTATATTAACCAAACTGTTTGATCAATCTATATGAGAGTCTGTTCTCCTTTTAGACTGGAAAGTAGGGAAAGTGGTTCCCATTTACAAAACAGGTGGCAAACATTCCTCTCTCAATTGGCCGATTTTCATTACCAGTGTTCCCTGCAAAATTCTTTTACATATCATATTCTCTCACCTCATCCTTCACACACACCTTTAAATACAGTACGCACCAGTAATACCTTGAACTTGAGCACACGCATGGAATGCGCAAAATAAGAAATCCGGGCGATGTTTGAGAACACAAATGCTAAGAAAGCACCACTGTAGTCAAAGTAAACAAACGCGATGGCACGAGCGTTTCTGCTGTCTTGAGGGTGCCGCCGAAACATCGCGACATGAGTAGATGGATCTTCCCTTCTAGGACGTGCTGGGTTATCTTTGCGACACACGACGAGAATTCAGTCAAGGATAGCGCTCTACGCAGAACGATGAGCTTCCACCACGCCGACCACGTCAACGATCACCACCGACGCCATGTTTTTTCAGCAGATGACAGGAACCGCGAAAGAGCGCAGGCGCAGTCTGATTTATCTCTTGCTTTGTTTACCACACAATAGATGGTGCATGGCATTACAAAATTCGGCAATTTCCGTCACATCGCTAATTATGCTACAAAATGTGGATTAGAATATTCTTGAACAAAACTTTTATGTAGCATTTGCCGGCTATTTATTTATGATGACGGTGCTGGTGAGGTGGACTGTTATCCAATAAGCGACGTGAATTTGGCAGACATGCGTTGGCAATGCGGATGCATCGCAGTGAAAAGGCGGAGAGCTTTCGAAGGAAAGAAGGTATAAAAGAGTCAGCTTTTCTTTTAAAAGTTCTATAGCGCAAAAATGTTTTTGGCTCTATCTTTGTGTTTTGGTTTTATTGTCACACCTTTTACGACGTGCGGTGGCTGAAATTCGATTTCAAAATCGTTTCATAGTTCCTTTAGCTTAGAACCTTTCCTGGAAAACTCAGTTTCGTTACATCGCATCCAATGCTAATAGCATGTTAGGTTACCTTAAACATAATTTTTCCCTAGCACCTGTTTCTTTGAGGTCATTTTTGTATATTGTATAATACCCTAATTCGACTCAAATTAGAATATGCAGCATCAATCTGGGATCCCGATCATGCCTTCCTCATTGATGCATCGGAAGCCATCTTAAACAGATCTGCTTTTTTCATACTTCCTAATTACCACTACACAGCTAGTGTCACTAACATGAAATCAACCTTATCGCTCCTACCCTTAGTTCTACGTCAGAAAATTTCACACCTCCTTATTTCACAAAATTAATTTTCGTAATTCTATACTACGAGACAAATTAATTGTACGCCCGCTTCACGTTTCTTCTCGTTTTGATCACCAACACAGGGTTGGCATCCCAAGCGCCAACACAACTACATTTCATTCGTCCTTTCTTCCTCGTACATCCCAAGAACGGAACCACCTTCCCGGTTCCATTGCTTCCATCACCGACTTGGAGCATTTTAAATCTGCGTTAACATGTCACCTTTTTGACGAGTGTGTCTAAACTGTATTTTCTTCTTTATCCTAATATGTTCCTGTTTTTTAATTGAATTACTATATTGTTGCTGTCCCCCTCTGTAATGCCTTTGGGCCCTGAGAGAATGATAAATAAAATAATAAAAATAGATTAACTTTTACCTGTTCTTTATCTTTATATGTGACTTAGCTACCAGCACCTTAGTTATTAGGAATTGCCAGTAGGTTTGATATTGAGCTACCAGCCCTGTTCCTGAACTCCGAAATTATCTTCTTGGACTGCCAACAAGCTAGCGAGAGTCAAGCCACAGACATAGTAGAAAAGAGTAATATCAGGAGTTGGCTGCATTGGGCCTCTGGGGCCTTCTGGCCTTCAAATTCAAGCTCCAGAACTCCAAGGGGTTTGAAGTGAACTCTTGACGTCCGTCCTCCCGCCTCTCCCAACAGCGCACCAGGGCAAGGTGGTGGGCATCGTGTTCTCGCTGATTGCCGAGTGGGTGCTGAGCGTGGCAAGGGACAAGTACTTCCAGTGGCACTGCTCGGAAACAGGTCGCCGTCTCGGCGGCTTCCAATGTAATGCCTGGTGCACTGCGCTTCAGTATCCTTTTGGGCTTGGGCCAGTCAAACCATCATTTGCACATGTGCAGTAGATGTGAACCGAGTTTTCGTTACTTTTCTTTTTTGGCACGGCCCGATTAATCGCTCGACATAACATGCAATTTGATGTCACTGCGTTAAAGGGAAACTGAAGAGGTCCTTGAATCTGAGTGAACAGTAAAATTTGTAATGTAGACACCTTGAAGATGGTGTGTCTTGAGTTTCTTTTCGATCTTACTAGCAGGACCATCGTGACCGCCAATTAAAATTTCAACGTAGGCCTGCCCGTTTTGGTGCGCTGAGGGTAGGAGAGCGGAGAGAAGTACTAGCAAAAGTAACATCGTCAGCGGGCTTGGATGACCCTTGCTCGCCACTAAGCTGGCTCAGGGATGCCTACGATGACATCACGACGCTCTGGACAGATAACAGGTGGCAGAGAGGATCGCCGTGTGCCCGGCGGCAACCGCTACGCATACTTTTCAAAATAAATGCAGTTTACATTTATTTTTGCCCAACATAAGTGCGACAACTGAATTCACAGGACAAAAGTCCGCTCCTAACTCGGATTTCTCGAATAGTGCTTCAGCTTCTCTGTAAGTTACGTCTCGTCACACTGCGACGCCACGTGGTCATCAACGTCGCATGACACCAAGACGTCTGTCGGGTCACAATGTTTTTAGTGACACAGCATCAGGTTGCACCAGGACTTGATGCCCAACGTTGCTAGACTCAGTAACGTTGTTGATACTAGGACGTCACGAACACAACTTCGCACCTTGAGTCTCTTGACATGCCGTACATGCATGCCATAAGGAGACATAAAATCTAACGTATATTTTGTTAGAATGAAATTCTAAAGCTTCTGGCATCCAGTGTTGTTATAACCTTAAAGGAACGTGCAGATTTGACGCGCAGTCCAAGCATGCATTCATTGCCGACTACTCTGGCCACATCACCATGGTGAAGGTGGAGGAAACTGGCTACAAGCCAGTGACCACACTCAAGGGACACTCGGGTGAGTGGACACACCATTGACCCGCTTTGTGCAAGTGGTGGCACTTTATCACTTGAGAGGATGTGCAAAACCTAATATGTGCTTTATGTAAGATAAGAGAATGTGTTGCCTATTGTGTAATCTGTGGCCACCCTGTTTAACCTATGAAATGCTGCTGAAGACATGTTTTGACAAACCAGTTGGTGTCGCTACACACGATGGTGTCGAGCCGACAGATAGCCTGTACTTGTACCAAGCCACAGGACTAATCGACCCATAGTCAGGGATACCAGCAGCATGAAACACCACCAACCAACTGTTGACCCTGGAAGTTGACGAGTTTCTCAAGTCTTCATTGTCTAGTCGGCGTCGGGAAGTGCTCGAGGCATCTTTCGAAGCTTGAGGAAACCTCCAAACTGCTGAAATATTTTTCTCATCTTGCATCGTAAATTCCTGGAGTGGGGGAAGACGGCACTAACGACAAACACAAAACTGTGCTCGTTCTTTGTTTGTTGGAGTTTTGTGTTTTTCCTTCGAATCGTCTTCCCCTTGCTCCAGGGTTTACAACGTCAGTCTTAAACCAGCTCGCCTGCAGTCTTGCTGTAGTTCCGATCTTATCTCTATTGTGCAAGTTGCCCTTCCAGTCTGTTGGATAGCTGTTTGCCCCAAAGATACAAGCTCCAATGAGGTCTATATAGTTTTGGGCTTAGCTGTGGTGTGAGCACGATGCAACACTGAGTGGTACTACAAGAATGGGGTCAATTAGAAAAGACGCCGAGCGCCCATACTCGAAACCTACGGCCAATGGACGCTCCCTTTCGTCTCTTCTGCAGGGAGCATTCAGTGCCTTTCTTGGGATGCCGAGCGGAAGCTGCTCTTTTCCGGCGGCTTTGACCAGACCATTATAGTGTGGGACATTGGGGGAAAGCAGGGCACTGCCTACGAGCTGCAGGGCCACCAGTGAGTCTGAATGCTTGCCTCTCTTCTTCTGAATGACTAGACGGTTGAGTTTGTGTGCACCGAAAAAATGGTACAATAGGCCTTGCACTTGGAGGTGTGGAGATATATGTGCTAACAAGAACTAACATCTGCATTGCATCATGGAATAAGCTGAGGATCTTCTCAGTAAAAAGTAAAATAGTAGAGCAACTCATGAATTGATGCCACATTTCCATGCGTAGAGCCTGCACCTTTTAATGAAAAAGGCTCGAGCGTCTGCTTTTTCCTCTGAGTATGCAGTCACCAGTCACGGGGACTCGCAGAGAAGGATTTCAAATCAGGAAATGCAGGAAACATTTAGAGGTGCATTTGGAATCTGAGCACGTAAATATTATACTCAGTAAGTCTAGAGCTTACTTGTTTGAGTCTACCGTAAAATCTCGAGAGATAACCTACCTAAAATCGAGAGCAAATCGGGTGAAAATATGGAGTGGGCTAACTTTTGGTGTATAATCAAAAAAAGCTTAAAAATGAAATTTTTAGGTCACGTGTCCCTTCAAAGCTTGCTATGGTGACGAGGGGCAACGAAGCAAAGATTACTGTACTTTCCAGTCAGCGACGTTCGCTTATATTCCGCCATAGATAACTAGCCGCATTTAAGTTGAGGCCATCATTGATCCCAACACTACGATTACTAGGAGTGGGCCATCTTTCAGTGTTAAAAAAAATATAGCAAATCAAGCCAAAAATAGGGGTGGGCTATCTTTCAGGGGTGGGGCATCTCTCGGGATTTTACGGTATATGTTATCTCTGCCTCCCATTTGCTGATGTTCTGCAGTTCATGGTGAACTCCCACGTAGACTTATGAAACTTCTTTGCAAGCAGGTGCAGGTTGTACATGCGAGGAAATATAATGTACAAAGATTTTGGTCCCTCCACCCCAAAGAGCTTTTCATTAATGTTAACCCACAAAGCTATCTTAAACATAGGATAGTCGCTTTGGGGAGCTAAACCTCCCTCACCTGACACCACACCTGTGTTTTGCTTCTTTCCAGCAACAAAGTGACAGCCTTATGTTATCATAGTCCAGGAAAGACACTCATCTCTGCGAGCGAGGACTCTACGCTTGTGTTCTGGAACATGACAACCAAGAGGATAGAAGTGCGTGCATAGGTTTTCCTCTACATACACTAATGGCCCGCACTCTAGAAACTATTTGATTTTTGTTGCATGATTGAAAGTGTACTAGTGCCACTTGTGCATGACTCGTGCAGCTGCCCTGAGCACATAGTAATATTTAAAAAAGTATCCCAGGACTAATTGCACTTACCAAATGATGGGTTTTATGGCGCACCGTGCATTCGCGAGGGCGCCCATCAAACCAACCTGGCAAAGGTGCCGCGGAGCAACTAAGCAGTTGCCTCGCCTCAGACACGATCACATGGTCGTGTCGCCGCGGGGTCGATCGGGATCTCGAATTCGGCTCCCGACGTCATTTGTAGGAATTGGCGTACCGCCGCCGTCATACGCCGTTCCCCACGTGGTCCGTCAACAACCCGAGTCCAGCCTGGTTCTTTCACGGGAGCGGGATTCCGCTCCCCGTTTATTGGTACATAAAAACACAACGCTACAAAACACTCAACCTATACTACAAATACACGCGACATTACTCAAATATTTACAAACGTACGTTAAGCCCAAAGCTAAACACAAAGAGGGCCACCAGGCCTCGTGTCCCGCTAATGCCCGAGAGCAGTTGCTTCCACTTGCCTATCTTGAGCCCGGCCGAAGTTCTAAGAGCCTGTTGCCTCCCGGTTACCCGACTATATCGACCGATGGGCGAGGAGGTTTCTCCTCGCCCGCCATGGGGCGCCTGCAGCGCCATCCAGTGGCTAGGAGAGAAAGCGGCACGTCGGGAGCCGAATTCGAGATCCCGATCGACCCCGCGGCGACACGACCATGTGATCGTGTCTGAGGCGAGGCAACTGCTTAGTTGCTCCGCGGCACCTTTGCCAGGTTGGTTTGATGGGCGCCCTCGCGAATGCACGGTGCGCCATAGTTTGGAGTCTGCATTTGTATTAGGTAGTGTTTTCAGGCAGTGCATTTAGCAATCAGGAAAACAGCAACAAGGTTTCCAGTCACGCTTTTGATGTTGCATTTAACACTTTTACTATCACAAGGGTGGAAGCGCTGCGCCAGTTGCGCCATTGTGCGCCAATCCACTTTCCCTGTGCCATTCTGCTCCCAAGCGCACAGATTGTGCCAAAACTAGCGGAAAGATATTTTGTTAAAGTTATCTTAATGGGATTATTCTTCTTTACTGGCCATAGTGGTTTATTGCAGTGTGTTTGTTTAGAATAATTACGAAGCAATGTTAGGGAACCACCATACCGATGTGATTGTGTCAACATCAATGCAGGTGACTTTCGTTTGATAAAAACAGGTGCCAAGTGCCTATTTTCATATAATGAGAATGACCATAATTTATTTTGGACCAATTAAATAGACACAGTGTTCCAATTCACTTCACGGTCTCATGTTGAGGAGCCGTCAGGCACCAGCAGCACGAGGAAGAACCGCGTGAGTTGGTGGTTTAAGTCATCCGTTTTGAATGCGAGGAAAAGTAAATGCTTTTATTGTTGTTCAGAAATATGCCGTATTTGGACGAATATGAATACACAGTAAAAGTCGCATGTTTATTTCCGTACCACGTGCACTTGTTTAGGTGTGTTGGTTTCTGCCGCCATGTATGAGCAGGGATGATGTCATGAAGCTTTCAATATTTTACATTTGTAGTTCTTCCAGATAGAGTCGATTTGTACTCTGTTAACTTGAGTGTTGGAATACATTCATGTTTGCTAAACAGGGACTTGGAACATTTGTATTTCATAATAAGGAAAACTGTAGTCACTAAGTATTTGGGCCATACTGTGGCATCTTGAAATGGTTTTAATGCGAAAGCATTAACCGCTCCATGGAGCGAGCCGACGTCATCAGTTTGAAGCGCGCCAAACGACACCTTAAATCCTTTCTCCAAGTGAAGCCAGCTTCCAGCTATGAAACCACGCGAAAAACCTAGACCACGGCGCCTAGTTTCCCCGATCCCAAAGGAGTGGAGTAAAGCTGATGGATTTCGCCCTCAATGCCATTGGCTGGTGCGCGTCGACGAGGCTGCCATTGGCCGCTGTGCGCGTCAGTTTCTACAACCGCCGCCCCATGGCACTGCATGCCTGTAACACGAAGTGTCCAAGGTCAGAGCTGCAAAAAAAGCTGGGAGAGCGCGCGCACGGCTGACGCACATACGCCGCAAACGAAACACGGAAACGGAAGAATGGCACGCATGCTTTCGCATTCACAACTCGATAAGAAGTGCTTAGGTATACCTCGAGCCTCTTGTTTTCAACTTATAGAACTTGGGATTTGGGTTGTTAAATAGGCAGAACGTTTTGTTTTCATGAGAGCTTAACGTCCGCTTTTTTTTTCTTTTTTGCTGACTAGTGGAAATTCATAAGCGGAACCAACCGGCTACCAGGACGGTTCTCAGCAGCTGCCATTAAGATCAATTGCATTAACGCTGTTTGCTTTTTTATGCTGTGGGCTGGATTATATTTAAGGAAAGGCAATGTTTGCAAATGGTCCTGGAATGTCACATGGAGATGCTTTTTCGTCGTGATATTTGTGTATTTAGAAAAACACCTCTGCGCTTATAACTTCAAGTTTGACCTGGGCGACCAACTCCAAGATTTACTTATGCTGCTGCGAACCTCTAACATTTGTGGCTCTTGAGCTGCTCCAAAGCAGAACTTTTACTCTGTAAAGCTGCCCCAAAGGGGCATCTTCACTGCTCCCAGTCATGCTACAAAAGGCTGAAGCTTGCTTCCATCCCTGCATTAGCATAATATATCTTAATCATTATGGCTATGGAAGCTTTGTCCCAACAGATATATACTGTACTGTCAAAAAATATTTATCATCTCTCGAGTATGTGGATTTTGGAAAAAAATGACGATTTTCCTTAGGCCTAACTATTTTTCCCCTCAAAATATTAAAATATATTTTTTATGAAAAGAATCTTATCTGTTCTCAGTTGAAGTCGACTTTCTACTAGTGGCAGCTAGGAAGCATTCTGAAACCTGATATAAAACACGAACGCGGGACTCGACGTGGCTTTTGATCTTTGTTCACAGACTCCGGAGTGGGGAGAGAGCGACACGTGCCAACGGTGTTCTCGTCCGTTCTTCTGGAACATCAAGGCAATGATGGACCAAAAAACGATCGGGATCCGACAGGCAAGTGTTGAGGCACATTGTTCGTGATGAGCAAACTTGGATCGAGTAATCCCTATATTTTTTTTTTTTTTATGGATGGATGGATGGATGTTATTGGCTATACCCTTTGTAGCGGGCGGTAGCTTTTGCCACCTAGCCTAAGTCTGAGAAAGACAAACATTTGATTCCTTCCGCCCTTCTAAGCCAATTTTCTCACCCCTAATTATCACCAGGTAGTGTGAAATATCAGCAGGATGACCTTTGGGGGAACGGGCAAAAAAACAAAAAACATCACCCCCACCTCTTCCCCCCCAGCGAGGGAGTTGCCAATTTTCGTCTGGTCAAACCTTGGTGGCGTTACCCCTGCACTGAAGCCAGTGGGGGACAGGGTTGAGACTTTGGGCCGGAGCCACGTGGGAGGGAGTTTCAATTTTCTTTTGCCTGTCGCCAGCTGTGCTAGTTAGTTGTCTATCATTTAATTTTCCCTAGATAATTTCCACCAATCTTCTAATTGCCTCCTTGTGACCAAAATCCTCTTCTCCTCCGTCCTTCCATTGTCGCCAGCAAAGCCCAGGGCCCCGGCCAAATCCGTTACCCCTTCAGGGAGGGCAGGGCGAAGCCCCGTGCACTTCAAAACCAAGTGCTCAAGTTTCTCACTCTCATTATGGCAGGCAGCACATAGTGTGTCTATTTCCTGAAATTTAGCCCTATACGTCCTCGTCCTCAAAACTCCTGTTCTCACTGCTAACAGCAAAGAACTTCCCAGTGAATTGTCAAACACCTTTTCCTTTCTTATGTCCTGTTTTTGTGACCTGTACATTGTTAGAGCTGATTTTCCCTTCATTCTTTCCTCCCACATTTTTTTTTCTGCCTCTTTCACCCCCTTTTCCTCTGAAGTAGTCTCTCAGCCCCATCAGTAGTGTGTAGGTATTTGAATGTAAGCTTTCGGGTTCGGTTTGTCCATTTTGTGTGTAAACTTTTCATGTATAAATACTTGAATACCCGTCTTCTTTTCTATTTTCAAAAACAGCACCACTGTCGAAAGTGTGGCAAGGCGGTGTGTGACAAGTGCAGCTCCAACAGAAGCCGCATTCCCATCATGGGCTATGAGTTTGACGTGAGGGTTTGCGACGAGTGCCACGTCATCATCACAGACGACGAGTACGTTTTCCTTTTTGGGTTTCCCTCTCGAGCTCCTCACCCGCATTTGTGCGTCTGCAGGAAGCAGAGCTTTAGACGTGGATTCATTCGGACTCTGCCAGAGGCACAGCGAGTGATATTTGTGTAAAAACTAGAGGAGTGCGAATATCAAATTGTTTTACTGCCCATTGAATGTGAACAGTATTAGAAAGTGTCTGCTAATTGAGTCAATGTTATTGAATACAAATATGTTACGTTTTATGTGAATCGAGCATGGGTACACAATTTAAATCGCGAGTGGAATTCTTTTTGAGCAGACGTGTCCGTGAAAAGGAAGTCAGATTGTGCGAGAAACATTGCACATCCTTGCATTAAAAGGAAAGGTCCTGCTGAGGCTTGTTGGGAAAACGTAACGCAGGCGAGCAAAGCGTGGCTGCAGGGGTCGGCACTGCGCAGTTGTAGTGAATGACAAAGCACCCACGTGCAACCATCTTACCTCTAAGGATTCCTGCGTGCTTTCACGTGTTACTTTGCAAAAAATCCTTTAAAAAATGTTAATAAAAAAAATTAAAAATTGTAATACATTTTAAAGCTATACAGTGCATCCCACTGGAATTGCAACACAAGAAGTATCAATTCATCCTGCATGAAGTGGGTAGTGTAACAATTTTCAGGCATTAGTGTATTAACTGCACGAATTAGTCTGCATCACCTATAGAACGAAGAACAAAATTTTTTCCTGCATACACTAGCTTTTATTTTAAAAACTTAAACAAAGCAACTCTCACACCGAAGGTCGGAGCAAGCAGTCAACACAAAGGCGGTTCGCCACAGGACCGATGGAAAATGCAGCAACGGAGGGGGACTGGTTATGTTGACTGTGTCGACTCGATAATGTAAACCTCACGGGGACAGCAAAACCGTTCAAATTAAGCGTACTTATAATTTAAAAAAAAAAAACACATTCAGACTATTTGTGTTTGATGCGGTACTCACCGGGAGAAGTTGATTTTTGCTTTCCTCCGCTAAGAAAGACTTGCATCGTTCCGCCAACGAATACGCACAGTTTTAAGTGTGCCGCGCAAATTGCAAACCCTTTAGCAGTTTCTTCACCAAAGAAAGCGCAAAATTACACTTTGTGATGCCCCCCCAGCAGTTCCGTGTCGGCGACTCTCGGCCACTTGGCTTGGAGAGTGACGTGATGGTTTCTAGGCCCAACCACTTGCACAGTGTCACTGTCCGAAAGCAGACTACAGATTGTGGCACGTGTGTTCGCACCAATATATTTGATGAACGGAACATCTCGTGTGGCTGGGTAACGCCTCAAACGAAGTTTTGTTGACTGTACGCGCTGCACGGTCATGCTTGCTTCGGTAATTTTTGTGGTAATGATGCCGTGATGCGTGCCCCCGCAGTCATGCTGGAACGACTTTGCTTGGCATAGCTTGGGCCGCTTTTTTAGCTCGGCAGCATGGCAGGCCAATTGCACGCCGCACTCTTCTTTTTCAAACTGCGTGTATGGTAGATAAAAGCAATAAAACGTGCACTTGTACGATGTAAGCTTGGTCGGCATAACCGCGAGGCTGTCTCGTGGTCCCAGAGTTGCCGGACTTCTCGAGCACGTAAAAAGAGCCTCCAAAGTTACCAGTCCGAGACGTTAAACTTCGAATTACTGCCACATTTTTCCCCTTTGACTCGTACGTGCAATTGCCGGGACCACAACCTTGCTTTGAAGTAATACAAAAATTTGAATGAAGCGACTTTGAGTTGTTGAGAGTCAACTGCACTCCCAACAAGAGAACGCCGTGGTTCCCATCAACGCCACACACGTGGCCGCAAATCAGCGAATAAGGCATTTTTTCGCCTTCGCGAACGTGCGGCGGAATCACAGTATTTCGAGGGAAGGTGCCGCATTTTTTCTCACTCATGCCAAGACAAACGATATAAAATGTACAAACTGCATATTCTTTCGACGTTAAAAACATTCCACTAGCCCTTAAACCGCGCCATTTCTAAGAAAAAACAACTTCTAGTGTGCATCCATGAGATACCTTTTAGAAGCCCCAGGCATGGATTGAAACCAGGAAATGAAAGAGGGCCCATTTCCCCATTTCAGCCGTGTGTCCATGGCAACGTTCCACGAAGCCCGGCACCCAGTGGTGCACATGCACCTGGACGTGACACGGGGCCACCTGTTAACCACAGGCTCCGATAGGGTCATAAAGGTGAGAGCCCTCCGGCTTCGAGCAGTGTCCACTACTGAATGCTTCCAGTCGCCTAAACTCGTTAGAAGCCTACTTTGTTTTGTTGTAGCATCCAGAACATGCAAATGGTGTAATACACTCTCAGAAAAAAAAAAGGGTATAGTAGTCTTACACACTTTGTTCCATATAATACACCCCAAAACTTCAGTTCAATGCACAGTGCAATGACGTCGAACAGACAGTACCAACTTTCACAAGCGGCTTGATAGCCAAGTGGTACTTCTTAAAATAGCTAATGTACATGTTACCGACTACAGTCAAACCTCGATGTAACAAACTTCTTTGTAACAAAATCCTCGATGTAACGAAGTACATAACTTTTTCTACCTGCAAGTGTATGCATGCCATATATTTTTTACCTCTATGTAACGAAGACTCGTTTGCCGAAATTTCTATGTAACGAAGTTTCACGGACAATTCGGCACAAACTTTTGGGTCCCAAAAGGAGATTTTGGGAAGAACATGCGCTGAAACGGGTCCCCGACAAAGCTCAAAGTGTGAAATGGGCCGAGTCTGGCGAGTGGGGTGTACAGAACAACCACTAGAGGACACCAGAGCTGCCGCCGTTTTTCCGTCGACTTCATTCGCGCTGCGTAGTTCGCTTCGAGGCCTAACTAAAAGCATGCGTTTCTTCGTTGTCCTTGGCGATGGAGCCTTGAAGGCGATAAAGCCACCCCTAACAACGTCGACCTCGACGACTTTCTATTCGCCGACTCTGCTGTCATGCGACGGAGGAGGTGACCGACGAGGCGATAGCTAGCGATGTTCGTGGGAACTCGCAAGACGGGGACGACATCAAGCCTGATGAGAAAGACACGTGCGATCTGTCCAGTAACCGTGACGTGCATGGTGGACGCGATTAATGTCTTGAGGCGGTTCGCAAGCACACAGCAAGACGAAGACGCGATGCAGGCCGTCTGGCTATGCAAACGTCGTGTGATGCCAATAAAAATGCCAAGAGTGACCCAGAAAATGGTGACGGACTAGTTTCAATCGAAATAAAGGCGTCCTCGGTGAGCTTTGTGCACCCAAGAAACATTTGTGGAAACTTCTTTAACGTTAGCCCCGAATTTCTATGTAGCGAAATTTCAATGTAACGAAGTGAATTCTGAATTTTACCGACTTCGTTACATCAAGGTTTGACTGTACAAAAAAAAAAAAAAAAGTTTTTCTTTTGGTTTTACTGCGAAACCTCTGTTGTTGTTTTTTCTGTAGCCTTTGATACATACTTTAGCTGTTTAATAAGTTATATCGCACCGCTACCAAGCTCCTCAAAAAAGTTGGGGCTGTTAGTTCAACATCAGTGCATTGTACGTCAAACTGAAGTTTTGGGGTGTATTATATGGGACAAAAGGGTGCAAGCCTACACCTTTTTAGATTAGAATAATGTAGCTCTACCGGAATTTTGATGCCCTTGCCATCATACTCAGCCAAAAGAAGTCCGTTTTGCACGGCAACATTCAATTGGGCCGATATAGTACCGCTAGTGGTCGCGGCAAGCAAGCATTGCATCGCTCGGTTTCCATGGTAATTCGCAGTCGGTTCTTGACATAAGCCCCCAAAGTGTATTGGCATGCTCTGTGTGCATTAATCTAAAAAAAAAAAAAAACTGAACTTTTTAAAAAGACTTTTTTTCCAATTGCTTGGCTAGGACATGCATGCCATAAAATAAATTTTTCCTGTAAAATGCAATATTTATGCCATGAAATGCATCTTGAGTTGTGATTGTGAAACTAGCTTTTATCTTGAGGTTGGTGTCTCAAAATAGAAATTAATTTTGGAATCGCTCCCAACTACAAATGTGTCTTACAGCATTAATATTGCACAAAATAAGTTTTTTTTCCAGGGAATATTAATTTTGTGTCTGTACACTTCAAAATACTTGATAATAGTGATTCTTTTTTAATAACATTTTGCATTGCTTTTTATGTTAGAGTGAGCAAACCAAGTGTATGAAAGTTTGTCTTGTTGAATGCATGAGCATTCGAGAACTGTCGCAGGCAACTTGCACAACCAGCTGCTTCCAGCACTCGGAAACGATTGCTGTCAATACGCAAAGTGCTTTTCTCCTAATTGAAAGTTCACCTATAATGGTCGACTTTGGACCCAGGAACTCTGAACCTTACCACTCTTTCTTGTGGCACCCTCAATTTTCAGATATGGGACATCAGCCACATGCTGTAGGGTGCAGAACTGCACGAAGAACAGCATCGAGAAGACGACCCTAGCTTTCCACTTTGTTGCCATACTCTGTGTTGGAGCCAGGCAAATGCAGCCAGGGGTCCCGTCTGGTGTAGTCTTTCACTAAGCTCTGGTCTCCCAGTGACACCCCCAAATATCGTAAAGTAGTAGTACAGCGGGGGAGCAGTTTGTAACAGTGCAAGGGTGCGGGAGTCGACACAGGCTGCCACCGTTTTCTTTTTGTTTGTTTTGTAACATGCCTAGAAGGTGTTGGACTACACTCCGAAGGTGGTGCATGACCCTCCCTCTCGAATGCATGTGTCAGCCACGCGAGCCACGCGACACTCTTCTAAACACAGTAGTGCGACGATTGGAGGGTGCTTGAAGTATGTACGTATGTGCGGTCAACTCGGTTACATTTATTTATACGTGGGAGTGTCCAAGCACATTTTCGCGCAAGCTCGGTTTTATGTTTGCCATTTCGCCTCCAGCTTTTGTTGGCGACTTGGAACGTGAAAATGTTTTTTTTTTTGGTCGGGGTAAAAAGGGATTGCGGAAAGGCAGCAATTGGACTCGGGTGATCGATGACATAAAAGACTACAAGTGGAATGTATGATTTGAACAGGTACCAACCAAAGATGCTGCTGCACGTTTTCTTTTTGACCAAGTCAAGCTGGGAAGGTCTGATCGCTTCTCTTCTGTGCACGTAGACACGTTGTGTGTCTACATTACTATTGTCATTGAAGTGTGCATCATAAGTTCTTTGTTTGGGTTGAACTCACCAATAATGTGCAGTTAGTATGTTTAGGTTATGTATATTTTTGTGTTGCACTTTCTATTGATTAGTATTGTGAGGCAGCATGAGCTATTCATAATTCAGGTCTGTATGAAAGCTTCGAGTCACATGAGACTTACTTTTTTTTTCCCTTTGTTGACACAAACTTATTGTTGGCAAATTAGGTTCTATATCGCCATAGCCAGGATTATGTCAAGAGTCACATCACCTTTGTTTTTATCGTTGGCAGCCCCAAGGTTTGTGTAATAGCCAGTGTTCCAGGCTGTGTCAATTCCACTGTAGTTTGAAATACTAACTCTGGACTGGGTACATTGGAAATGGTGCTTGAACACACATTACAAAGTCTTAACTCCAGTTCTAATGTTCCTGAAAGTCAGTGTTTCCCCACTCCCCCACTGTTACCTGGTCTTGTCCAATATGAAAGTGCAGACACTGTGGATATCTTCGTGCCGTCTATAATGATTGCTACTGCTAAATGGTCTTGCAAAAGTTGTTATATACATCTGTGATATGCAGCTCTAGCAAAGTAAAAGTGGGTTAATGTGCTTAATAAATTCATATGCATTCAGTTGAGGCCTTGCATTTTTTTTCTTCCTGTACATGCCTGTGTCATCTATGTAGGCACAGGTACACATCGGAGCATGTGCCAAACACTATGAATTGGGCAACAACCAGCAGCACCTGGCTGATCAAGTAGGTGTTATCCTATGCAGTCTGGGTGCACACTTGTAATACAAGCCTCCAGAGGAACAAAGGCACAGATGCAGCATTGGTGCTTTGGCCAATCGTTCCCATATTACGAGGGTTCTACTAGTTACCCTATAGCATGATAGGTGAAACCAAACGCTATTACCGGTCAATCTATATTTCAGTCCAGTGTGGAACTACTGTAAAATAATGCCACGCAATCCCCATGAGACTCGGTAAATTTTAATATTCCATGGTGGAACGTCCTGTTGCATATTTATAAACTTGGGCTAGTTGGTAAAATGTTTCTACAAATATGAAAATAGCATGAAACAAAACTAGACCATAGTGAAGCATAAATATAGGTCATAACAGTAAGAAATATGCTTTCCAAATGCCTCTTCCCTTTGGGAAGAGCTCTAAGGATAAGGGTTCAAGTTGGGAACAGTGTAAAATCGGTATATTTTATGATACTACATTCTTTCGCTAGAAAGCTTCAGAAATGTGTATAAAAATCAAGTAGCCACTGACCAAAACTACACGCTTTACTAGTTTTGCTGATTTCACGTGTTAACTCTACGGCAAGCTACTGATGACGTGACACATGCAAAACTCTCCTGTTATTAGACAAATGCAAACACTGGTTGGGAGCCCTACTTCTAGACACATGGATATCCTAGAAGATCCACTTGCACCACATGTGACCACCCAGCCTGGCAAATGCTTAAAAATAAACCTCCCATCTTGAATTGTTTACTTCCAACTTGAAAATTAAAAGGCAAACTTTCGAGTCACTCAATAATGCAACATGTTTCCACATACAACCCAGACTTCGGTTTTACAACAACAAAAAGCACAGAAGCAAATATCAAAACCATGCAACCTTTCTGCCTCGTGGCACCAGGAGTAAAAGGTTAACTACATCACACACCTGTCCAGCTTGTATTTGTGACCAAATTAAAAACTACTAAAAGAGCCTCCTGCGGCGCCGATTCCAGTCCTAAACTGTACATGGGTAGTGGTGAGGTAGTAGTTGCATGCACATGCAATGAAAGCCTCCCATTGTGGAGACTACGAAAGTTCAAGCTTCTTCACAAAGTCCTCCAGGTTCTGCATGAAGAACTTCTCGTCATCCAGACTCGTCTTTGTCTTGCCGAACGGAAGGTGGGGGCATGTTGTCCTTCTGTCTGTCATTCATGCATAGCACGGAAATACTAGTCAGTACAAAACAGTTCACCAGGCTGCCTTCAAATCCACGAGCTAAAGGTTTAGAAGAAATTGTGATCAAGTTACCAGATCGATTAAATTTCTTTAGAAGACATCAAGCAGTCATATCAGGGAGTGAAGAACATGTTTATTAACTCCCCTGCTAAATTTTTGGTGAAGAAATTGATGTCCCATGACACTGAGGTCACATCCTGTGACATCAATTTACCAGCCATTTTTATTGGGGAAATGAACTTCAGTTTTTCAAGTCGTGTTGAGTGACACCCCGACATCACATTACGTCAAGTTCCCCACTAAACATGGCAAGGAAACTAATGGCCGGTCGGAAACTTTTCTGGGATTCCGGGGTTCTGTTAGAATGCAATTCGCGCTTTAATACACACCTTGGAAGAACATGCCGCTGGAGTGTTTGAGAGCTGCCCGCGAGATGGCCAGCCAGAGGATAGTGTCTGCAGCTTCCTCCACGGTCCGGCAAGGGACGGGGACCTTGCGCAACAGCTTGGGAACTGCCTCCTTCACTCCTGGTGTCGCAGCAGAGAAAGGGAGACCTTACTACGGGCACTTCGAAAAGCCCCGTTGACGGCACGGGTGAGGTATGCAACTGCCCCGTAAGGAGACGCCACAGACAAACGGTATAGGACAAAGGCTTTCCACGAGCATAAAGAACACTCTCATACGTAGAACCTCCAACCTGCAGTTTTTTCCGCTCCCTCAACCCTTCCTCATGGCCGCATGCGAGCAAGCCCAGCTAAAGAGCTCCCCACTGACTCTCCTCAAACATTTCCCTTGTACTTACTGTAGGTAGACTTCCCTCCTCTCTTGACAAATGCAAAAAGGGAACAAGTCGAACGAGTCCAGCTTTTCCTAAGAAGTTTTTGTAGGCAGTGCTTCGGAGGGACCATTAAACGATTTTACCACTTTTGCTAACAAGAAAACACTCAATTATAAAACAAGGAACAGGAATCGGTTTGTGTGTATACGCGCTGGTTTCTGCAAGAAGTACTTTTACGAGGCAGCTTGCATTCCTTTCTCTCTTAAACACCCCATTTCTCTGCCAACCCAACGACCCCACCCTTTAGGGAAACAACAAAAATTGGCTGCAGAAACCCTTATTGTTGGTTGTCTATGAATTGCAATAGCATTTGTCACGAGACTTGCGATTCAGCTCACTGTGAATACGATGACGCAAATTTTGAGTAAACTCTATTTTATGAATGGTTTACAACGAATCATTGTCGTCGGCGCAACTGCAGCACGCCACTTTGAAATTGAGCGATTGCTTCGTATTGTTTGATCTTCTGTGTGTAATCATTTACTGTTCAAGTTGCTTCTGCACCATCATTGCAGCTTTGTGTGCGTGTCTTGCCCTGTCTCTGCGTAATCAGTTAATATTCAAGCCGTTTCACCACCATATTTGACCATGTACCAACTAGCTCAACTCAAGCCGATAATTGCTTCGTAGCTTGGGCACAAATGTGAATGCGTGTACCGCCGCTCCTTGCATGCACGGTGCGAGTTTATCTACTTGCGCCGCAGCCATGAGCGATTCCTTCGTAGCTTAAGCGCAAATGTGAATGTGTACATACTGCCACTCTGTATGTGCGGTGCGAGTTTATCTGCTCGATAGGACGACCTCTAGGGCACCCTCTAGGACGACCTCTAAGGCAATTTCAAGGAGGACCTCTAGGACGACATTCTAGAGCACGGGTGGCCAGGCTGACCCGGCCTAAGAGCCGCAAACAAAACCACGAAACTTCCAAGAGCCGCGGGCAGGGGTGGGGGCAAACTTTTGTTTAGAGCAATAAACGAAACTCGAACTACCTTCAATCTATCCGAGTCAAAAGCAGTCCAACTGTACGTAAGGTGCAGTAGCACAAGACTACCAAACCGCAACCTGTCTTTCGATTTAAAATGCGTTCCATTTCTCTTTTGGGGCAGTGCTCGTGTGACCGGGAGGGAGGCAGAGGATTGGGGGTGGGAGGGGGGGGGGAGGGAGCAGTGTAGAGAGCAGCGAGCTGCACTTTAACACTTGAAGAGCCGCATGCGGCTCGCGAGCCGCAGAGGGTGACAACAAGAACGACCTCTGGGAAGACCTCGGGCGATTCTCAAGTTCGACCTCTAGGGTGACCTCAAGAACAAAATCTAGGACGACGTCAAAGACAATGTTTAGGACGACCTCGAGGGCAATGTCCGCATAGGCGCGCCACCGCGTATGCGAAGTCATGCGCATGCGGATGTACTGTGTATCCAGAAGTGGCGCGTGGTGCCTCCGCATACACGTGCCATGCATACGCACGGCGCATTGGAGGCCAGATAGCGTATTGCAAAACCAGGTGAAGTAGCTAAAGAATGCTCGCGTTAAAAGAATCTCTGGGCAACACAGATAGTCTGCTCAGCTGAACCATCCGTGTCAAGTAGGTGCCGTCCGGACGAGATAATCGCCAATGGGAGACAAGGGTAATCGGGCACCGGCCTGCCAGTTTCTGTTCCGCGGTTCCATTAAAACCGGAGATGTAGTCAGAAATGTGGAAAACACCCGTCTGTAGGGATTAGCTCTTAAACCAACACCTCCCACACTCCCGTTTCACGTTACGACGGACTGCAGAGGACACTACGATCCATCGTGCTCCGACTGAATGAACGGGAGTCCCAGCCAGACGCTGAGTCAGCACTCGCTTCCAATCTGCGCCCGCCCCGTGCTGGTCTCCAGTAAGCAACATAAAGAACCTAGTCCCACAGCCTTGCCATCTAGGTGTTGCCCAAAGCCGCGCTTTTCTGGCAAGGAGGAGGGAAGAGCAAGAGAAGGACTCTGGGGAAAGGCTTTCTGCCAGGTAGAAAACAATGTTGCAGGTCGGCCTTTGGGGACGACTAACTGTTTCACTTTTCGCGCCAAATACGAGAGCTGCAAGGACTCCGGCCACCTTGCGACTCGAGCCAGCCCGGGTGCATGGCCGAGAAGTGGATGCCGGGGTTTGCCTCAGCGTAGTGCTCCACCATGACTGCCTGATGGCGTTTGGTCTGCATGAAGGCCGCCAAGCCGTCGTAGGGGAACATGCACTCAAACTGCAGGTCCACCGGGTCCAGCCGCTGCATCAGCAGGCTCCCGCAGGTCACCAGGACCTGCGGAGGAGGTGACACCCACGCTCGCAACTGGTCTGAATGCAGAATGCAATGTAGGGTTGGTTCCATGTTTTCAGGGCTAGATTCAATGTTTTTTTGCCTCGTTTACGGGTCGGACAAAAGAAATCATGTTGAAGAAAGCAGAACACAGGCGTGGGGTTCCCCAAACTCGACAATACTTGGCTACCCGAATACTTGGAAAACATCCTGCTAATGATAAGAGAAGGAAGCAAAACACGGGGTCTGGTTCCCAAAGAATTCTCGCTTACATTTCATTAGTTTGAGTTGAGCTAGTTGGTACATGGTCAAAGATGGTGGTGAAGCAGCTTGAACATTAAGCAATTACAGATACAGGACAAAACACACACAAAGCTGCAACGATGGTGAGGAACCAGCTTGAAAAATAAACGATTACACAGAGACAGAAGGTTGAAGCGATACGAAGCAAACACTCAATTTCAAAGAGGTGCGCTGCAAGTCACGCCGACGTCAATGATGTCTGCAGTTGAACGATTTCGCCTGCGTTTCGATGAACGCCCTGTATACGAACTGAGCTGCAGAAATGTATTCTAGCCATTCTGACTTTATATGCTCCATATGAAGTCGGAATGCTTTGCAACCTGACTATATAAAGTTAAGCTTCGTAATTTTTGTTCCACAGAGTTGTGTCAAATGGTGGTACTATCACTAAAAGTCGAGACGGTACCAACCACTGTGTGGTTAGTGAACGATTATAACTGAAAAGCATGCTGAAAATAAGCTTTAAAGGCAAGATTGTGAGATAAGATAAAATATATAACAGAGG
>JAZHYW010056692.1:0-10620 GCA_037355805.1 Ixodes ricinus
TTTTTTTTTAACTCTAACACCTCCTTAGTGTGTAGCACATGCAGAATTGCTTTAATTGATTTATGCATTTTTTATCTTTTAAATTGGGCTCTGTAATAGACCGATCTCACCAAGCGTTCGGCGCATGCGGGAAGCCGCCATAACTTTAGTTCACAAGAGGCAGGCGGCAGTGCTCGAGATGGCTTGTGCCGCCTCGTGCTCTGCACGCGCAGAGCTCCAGCGAGGTTGGGGCACGTGCAGAAAGACCAAAGTTCCCTCGATGCATTGCGGCAGCGGTGGCGCAGTCAAACTGGCTGGTGAGATCGGTCTATTCTTTAGTGGAACTGCCGTTGCTTATTCACTAAATTTGCAGATGTTGAGTTTTCTTTGGGGGGGGGAGAGTATAAGGCATCTGCCTTATGCTTGCAGGAGACACACGTGATTACATCTGATACTAACTTTCTGAGACGCTACAGTGTGTTTCGTAAAGACCGCCTTAGCCCGTCCATTTCTCGTGGCGGCGTTGCTGTGGTGCTTCCAAAACATATTCCATGTGCAGAGGTTCCTCTTCAGAAGCCACTCTAAGCTATCGCTGTTCGTCTCTTGTTGCATAAAGCCATAACTCTGTGTCCAGTCTACTTTACACCGTCTCTTTCTCTGAAGCGAAAAGATCTCGACTCCTTTTTAGCCATCTTCCAGAGCCCTTGGGTTTACTCGGTGATTTTACCGTACATAGTACTCTTTGGGGTAGTGATCATACAGATACATGCGGAAAAATAATCGAATCCACAATATTTTCACGTCCGCTATGCATTTTTAATTCTGGCCATCTTACGTATTTTAGTCCCTCATCCTTGTCATCTACATACATCGATCTTTCTATCTTACTATTTTTTCAAGGACTGGTGATCAGAATCACCATGTAAGTTACCACTTCCCGATTATTTTAAAATGTAAAGACACTCCTCAGTCTCCACCGACGCGCCAGCCACACTGGAAGTTTGAAAAAACAGACGGTAGCCTTTTCAAGCAGTCGTCACTCCTGGCCCGTTCTCGGGTCGATGAGCTTTCGATTGATGAGCTCAACCATCTTTTAACATCCCATATTCTCACTGCAGCGTCACTTTCAATCCATCGGTCGTCTGGAAGGCTTCCTAGATGACCGAAGCCATGTTGGAATGAAGATTGTAAAGAGAGTCGCAAACAGCAAAACGAAGCTTCGGTTGTTCTAAGACGTTATCCAACTCGGGATAACCTGATATCTTTAAGAAAAGGAAAGCTCGTGCTATGTACATTCGTTGCAAAGCGAAACGCGAGAGCTGGCAAAAATATACGTCTTCTATCAATGGCAGTATTTTTCTGAAGGAAGTATGGGACAGGATTCATAAAGTAAATGGCTCATATCATGCTTTCATCATTCCACTTCTTTCCAGAAATAGAAAATGCCCAAGCAATCTTGGAAGAGCAGGGCAGCATTCTTGGCGAGCATTTTGATTTTATTTGCAGCTCGCAACATTACCCGCCTGCTTTCCTGCAACATAAAAAAGAAAGCTGAGAGAACGGTACAGAAAACATCCGGTGGTGAACGTGAAGCTTAAATGCCCCCTTTAGCTTACACGAACTGAATATAATGCTCAAAAACTCTAACTTGCATTGGCTATCCACCCATCAGTGTAATATTCACTCTGTATAGACAACCTTCAGATCTCTGTGTCCTCTTGCAATCTGTCACTCTGTGAGTGACGAATTCAGCTAACCATCAATAAGCTATCAACCTGGGCCAATCAAAATGGATTTAGGTTTTCCTCAGATGAAACAGCTTGTGTGCGCTTTTCTCGGAAACGCGGACTATTTCCTGAGCCTGTTCTAGAACTACAGAACGCCACAGTTTCTGTGAAGCACGAGCACAAGTTTTTATGTCTTACAGTTAGCATCAAACTAACCTTTGGTGTTCATATTAAGAATCTAAACTTGAAAGCTCACAAATCACTTAATATTCTTTAAAGTCTAGTCCAACCGATCCTGGGGTTGTGAACGGACGTGCCTTTTCAGGATATATCACTCTGATAGTGCCTCGGCCGCTCGATTCCCCTAGTTGGTGCGGCCTACCGATTTCTTTCCGAAAACAAAAGAGAGTGCGTGAGAGGAGAACTTCTCCCATCTGCCGTGGGGGCGCTGCACATCGGTGAGTGGTCTTGTGAGCTGAAAGCTAGAGAAGGCGCCCAACGCGCTCTTGCTCCGCGACCCAGATAAAATATCTGCCCGTCATTGGCTTCGCCGATACCGAGGCGCTGCCGTGGTTGCAGAAGGCCGCAAAACTCGCTTGCCCCCCACCTTTGCACCGCTTTGCGCGGAGAAAATATCGTAGTGTCATTCTGTGCTCGAGTGTGTGGTTTGTGTTTTCGATCGTTTTTTAGCGTTTCTATAGTTTTGTGGCGATAGCCACTGATGGATGAGAAAGAAGAAGAGACGTAGACGTTCTGACGCGACCTCTCAACAGCGACCCGGTTGAGTCTCTGTTCAGCTGCTTCTGCCAATTCAACGGTGGTAACGACCGAGTTGATGCCAGAACAGCAGTTTTCACGGCAGAAAAGTTGCTCAAGGTTCGTTCGTTATATTGCAACCTAACTGACCTTATGTCCGGCGCCCAGTTTCTCGAAAACAGTGTCAGTGCACACCGATCAAGTTTCTTAAATAGTCTCAATTTCGGCGTGCAGGTTGGCATTTTGGAGGCTGCCAGAAGTGGAAATGCGCCCTCTAGTTCTGAGTGCCAGACGGCGATGAAATGTGCCAGCTCCACTTGTGAAACAGGAAATCCTGCAGTTCCTGAGGCAGCTCTTGGTGTGCTTTGGAAAATTCAGCACTTGATGAAGTACAATGAAGTCCCTTCCGAACTTGAGTTCGCACCGCTGACTTACATGGCTGGCTACTTGGCCTTCGTTTGCGAACAAAAGGTGACCATTTTTATTTGTAGAAATTGTCGTAATTTCAAAGTAATTAGCTGAAACATTCAGCCTAGCAAAGCAATAGAAATGTCTGAGTGAAAGCAAGGAAGGCTAATGTGTAGAACCCGCTCAACTTTGCAGGTGACGTGTCCTGAATGCAAGCTGCAACTTAAGGGAAATGCATCACGTGACGGAGCATATCAGTTCGTGTTTAGCCTTGACCAAGGAGGACTCAGCTATCCACGACCTGAAGCTGTCTGGCTGTGCAAGCTCGTCTGCACCTTTGTCGAGAGGGCTCTACAGTCGGCAGAGATTCGTCGTTGTGGACGGATTTGCAAGGTCCTCTCGAGCGCTGTGCTTCCACACCTTATGGACTGCCCGCTGATGTGGTGTACTAACTGCAGAGACCCGTACCACAGCGAAGAGCTCTGCGAGCTCTTTCTCAGGAAGCTCCTCAGACCTCTTTTGGCAAACTGGGCTGGTGACCTAAACAGCTCTCTAGAGAATATATTGAGGCTTTCGCGGAAGCCTCTTTCCCGAAAGGTACTCCGCTTGTGAACTATATGACTCTCTTGATCTGTTTGTGAACAATGAAGTTTATATTGCTGAAGTTATGCACGAGGAATCCGTTTCTTATTGTCCTTCACAGATAAATAAAAGGCACAGCTCGAGCGTGCTCGAGCGTCGGTTAAAACCGGAAATTATACGGCCTAGCTATATCCAACTATAACTCCTATATTACAGTGGTAATAGAAACGGGGCAACACTTACGGGAACAAGAAAACGACAATTCGCTCATACTGCCAGCTGAATGCGGCTCTAACGCGCAGCCTGCAGCTGAGTGAGCTCCTCGCAGAAAGAATCGTGTGCTTTTATTCTACACAGATTTGTCACATCATTCATGCAATCTGGCACCCAGTTTCAATTGAGACTTGCCGCTTCACGAAAAACAATCTAAATAGCCACACCGGGCCGGGCCGGGCGGACTGCTCCTCTCTCGCCGATAACGAGCGCCACGGCTGGCGCTGCGGGTTAAAGTAGAACTATCGCTCTCACCGGCGGAGTGAGGCATACGGCAGGCCGCTCCCAAAGGGGAATCGAGCGGCCGTGAGAGTGCGATCACGACGACTATGGCAGTATAGTTGATGGTTCAGTGAGGCCTTTATTCTAAAACTCCTCGACCCTATACATCATCTTGGGTTGCGATTAGCGACGGGTGCCTTTCGCACGTCTCCTAGTGCCAAGTCTGTACGCAGAGGCCAACGAGCTGTCTCTTTAGACGAGAAGATTTTACTGGTCTTTATGCATATCCTGAAAGTCAGGTCCATCTCTGATCACCCTGCACGAATGGCTGTGGAAGACATGCGCTCTGAAGGGTGTTTCAAAGTAAAGCCACAATTGTGCCTCCCTTCTCTTTGAGATTGAAAAGTGCCTGTGAGAACATGTGACTCGACTTGAGGCCCCCTGTAGTGCAGTCTACTGGTGGCGGAGCACCTTGGGAGCACCCTGTCATTTAAGTGCGACCTTTCACACGCGCGGTACAAGAAATCTGATACTCCCAACGGTGTGTTTTTTCAGGATTCTTCGCGCTGCAAAGTCAGTATGCCAAATATGTAAGCTTCTACACAGATGGTACAAACACTGAATCTGCTGTTGGGTGTTCCATGATTGGCCCGACAGTTCAACTTGTTAGGCGAATCAACTCCTCTGCTTCTATTTTACAGCAGAACTCATAGATTTCTTCTAACCATAAGCTACACATGGATAAAATGCTGTCTCAATTTATCGTATACACTGACTCCCTCAGAGCATTGCCTGTACTGTCTTCACTAACACCCCTCAATCAATTCCAGCTCCTTGAACTGCGAAATAAGGTTGTTGCCGCCTCAAAACAGGGATACGATCGAAATAACATTTTTCTGGATTCCCAGCCACGTGGGCATTCCGGGCAATGAGGCAGCAGATCGCGCAGCAAGCATTTGCGTGAATCGAACAGTTGATCTCCACAACATTCCCCATGCAAACTACAAATCCCTTCTCAGGCGTCACGTTAAGTCCGAATGTCAGGCTGAATGGGATCAGGAAATCAGCAACAAGTTGCACCTGATCAAACCTCCTTTAAGCGAATAGCAGAGTGCACGCCCCCAGGAACGCTTTTTTAGGTTATCCTTTGCCGGCTCAGGACTAGTCACACTCATCTCACTCATGGCTACCTCCTTCTTGGGGAAGATGCCTCCCACTTGTGACCAGTGTGACAATGCCCTTAAGCATTCTACACATTCTAGTTGAATGTTCTGCTTATCATGAAGAACGTCTTTGTATTTTCGCAACTACATCAGGAACAAGTCCCACTACACCCAGCTCTGCTCTTGGGTGATGATTCGCTTATGACACACACAATTTTTTCTCGACTTTTTAGATAGTATCGCCTTCTGCACCGATTGTAGCTTTTTTAACCTACAGATCATGCCCATCACCCTTTACTTTTTGTTGCCCCATTACCATCTTTTATCTAAGCACTGGCAACTAGAGCCTCCTTTTCTCACCTTTTCCAGCAATAGTCTTGTTTTGGCGCTCTATGGCCTTAGTAGCTTTTGCGCCATAAACAACAAACCAACCAACCAACCAACCTATTATTACTGCATAATGCATCTCTGCTATGCAGTGGACTATCTTTGTTATGTGTTTGCAGATTGCGCAGAATGTTCCATCTCTCAACGCGAGTGCGTAGACTATACGTACTCTAAGATATAGTTCATCAAGTGCGTGCGAGGCTGGACACACAAACACAGTGTTTCTATGACCTACACAAACTTCACAGCAGCTGCCGTCGCGGTGGCCTTGCTGCCGAGCACGCATTTATTGTAGTGTAAAGTCTGTAAAATAGCGATTATTTGTCATGGCAAGAACAAGTAGGATTCATACTGACATGGTGCAAGGACGTTACGTACAAGCTATGTATAGCGATAACCAGGCCGAGCTTGCATCTCATTGCCTCTCGAGCTACGCGACGCCGTATGAATCCTACGCCGTAGAATCAAAGAGCTGAGATGAATGCCCGCATTCACGGCTGTGACGTTATCATCATCACACAACGGTCTTGGTTCACACAAAAAAAAACTGACACTTTATTAGCAGCTCTTACGCTGAGATACACCGCAAGCGAATGCATTTTTAGAAACATAAGATGGATTAGAAAGTTACCGACATGTCAAGCTGACGACAGAACGTATTGGCCATATCCGTGGCGTGGCTGCTGATTGCGTGCTGACGGCGAGCTTCCGCAGATTTTTTGCGACGTGCATTCTGCACCATCAATATTGCCGGTCTTTGCAGGCTATTAATGTAAGTTCGTTTTGAGCATGCGCTCTAAACATCGCCTTCAAGTGTAGCGTCCAGCGATCACCCACTATAAAAGCCAGCGAAGCCGAACCAGCACTGTGAACTAAAGTTCTTAGATGAAATTCACGCTTGGCGTTTCTTACAAGCGTCGACAAGCCCTGTTGGCGAACGCGCGATACACGTACCACCAGCCCGTACGCGAGTAGCTGCAACGCAATTTGATCGCAGGGGCCGTGATGCCCCATATTTTGCTTCTAAAGATCGTACGACACGCGCACGTCGTGCACGGAAGTATTTGATGGTTATATGCCGCTTGCAAGACAAACACACACATCAAGCGGTTTTACTGGGAGCATGGGACTAGTCGGTTTGACCTAGGGATTCGCAAAGTGCAATGTCACGTGCCACGTTCTCTTCGCTGGATTTGCTTCATAAGTCGTGCTTTGGGCGTTGTCGCTTTACGCTTGAAAGTTGTAACGGTTCGTAAACGCGTCAAGATTAAAACGTGTTTTTATTCTATCCACCTCTTCGTCATCCTCTTCTTGATATATCCTGGCCGCCGTGATCCTCACCTATCGTCGTCTTCCTTCTCGTCTGCCTCTTGGAACACTACACTCGCTGGAGCTTTTGTCCTCAACCCTCCTGGGGTGATATGGAACTATATTCTTCATAGATGCCATTTCGGCGGTGTTGTTGTCCCCTGTAGTATCAGCGTCTTGAGTGTGCCTTGTTGACTGCATCGTCTTGGCAACCATATAGGACCGGAAAGGCAGCCTTGGAGCCTTGTAGGCCTTTCGTACTAAAATCATGTCGCCGGGTCGAATTTCTGGGACTGCACTAGGTTCCACGTGTCGTAATTTCTTTTCAGTGGCGATCGATATTTTTCCTGCTCCTGTGGGGGTCATTTTGTTCTTGTAGCGTGATTTTGTCGGTTAGGCCCAGAAGATAATCGGCCGGTAGCCATAGACCTCTCCACGCGCTGCAAAATGTGGACTACATCCCAACTGCAGCGGTGTGGGAACGATTGTGGAATGTGCACCGGCTACCTCAAGTGCGCATTTCCATCCACCTGTGAGCTGGGGGTACATTTTATAAACTGTTTGATGTCGGGTATCGCCCGTTTAGCTAACGTGTTGTCTTCTGGGTGATAAGGAGCTGGAAATCGAAGTATGATTCCTTCTTCCTGCGCCCATCTTTGGAACTTCTTGCTGCGAAAGGCCGGTCCATTGTCTGAAACAATGACTTTCATGTCTCTCGAAGACCTCTCGTTCCATCAGTGAAATGACAGAGTTCGTGTCTTCTCTGCCAGCTCTTGCAGCTACGGTACGCGTGCATTCAGCGATGGCAATTAGAAAAGCTTTTTTTTTTCACTCCTTCTCCCTTCTTTTGATTTCTGTAAATTCCGAGATGAATAGTCTCGAAGGGAACATCAGAGTACTGAGGAGTCACCATTTCGTCCCCCGAGGTCGGTATTTGGCCTTATGAATTTGTCACACGTGGCACATACGCACATTGTTAGCGATATCATGTTTCATGTTCTTTCATGGGAATCTCCTTGTCAGCTTCAAGTAAGTCCTCCAAAATCCGTCATGTCTTCCCGATTCAGGACTGTCATGATAGAGTTGCAAAACCTCTGGGAATCATGGACTCTGGCACATGGAATTTCCGATCTTGCAATTCCAAGTGCTGGGTACCTTCCCTAATTCGGGCATGGTTTATTCTCCCGTTGAGTGCATCCCTCGGAATAAGAAGTCTGGAGAGGGCATCAGCGTCGGGAAGCTTTCCCCGGGTGGTGAGCACCTTCAAATGAGAATTGTTGTCATTTCAGTCACCCATCTGGCAGCTCGTCCCTTCGGTTGGGTTAAGCTCAAGAGCTAAGTAAGAGCTGGTTGTCAGTGAGAACCTTAATCTGCCGACCTTCGAAGTAACTTCGAAAATACCTCAAAGTGATCACCACAGCTAGAGCTTCTTTTTCTGTCGTGGCGTAGTCTTCTTTGAGCTTTTTGAGAATGTGTACGAGTAGTAGCCAACGACTTTCAACTTCCGGTTACGAGGCTCTCTCGCGAGACGAAACGTGCCATCTTCCTTCGGTACTATGGTGATTGGGGATGCGAACGTGGACGTCGAGCGTCTGATGATCCCGCCATCAAGCATTCCCTGCAGCTCCTGCTTAAGCCATAATTTGTTTTCGTGGGACACGCTGTAGGTTTTTTTTTCGCACTACAGAAGTGCCGCGTAGTTTGAATCGAACCTAAATCAACGAGGTTGCTTATAGACATGATTCTACACATATCAACTCTGTAAATGATGTTGGTACGTCCTCAGACCTCTTCACAGTTCTGAGCATTTGAACTGGAGTAGCAGGTGGGATATCCGCATCCTGGTCCAGCGTTGCTTCGTCCTTCCAGGATGTGTTCATTTGGAAGCGCTTCATATCCGGTCGTGATAAAATGAACACGAACTCGACGTCTTCTGCGACGAGTGCCTCGACCGGGATTTTCTTTCTCTTGAACTCGACTTCCAACGCCGTCCAGTTTTGCTTCAGCGTACAATTGCCATCATAGCTGTGAACTTCGATGGGTTGCCCACTTCGTATCTTTTCGGAGTCCTCGATATTCGTGTCGACAGACTGATGGATGGCTCCAGTGTCAACTAAGGCATCCACGTGTCTCCCACTGACGATAACAGGGGCATAAAGGATGTTGTATTTAACCAAGTAGACAGTCGCTTTCTTCGTCATCGGGAGGGACTGTGCTCCCTCTTTATCTGTTTTCGGGCTGGTCGTTAGCACCGCTGTTCACGATGCAGTGGAATGTATCGTAGCACGCGCATTGTGGCCCTTCCACGATGTGGCAAGCGCGTGCATTCGAACGTGTTTCGTGGTTGGCTGAATAGACCGATCTCACCAAGTGTTCGGCGCATGCGTGACACCACCATAACTTTAGTTCAGAGGAGACCAACAGCAGTGCACAAGAGGGCTCGTGCCGTCTCCTGCTCCACACGCGCAGAGCTTCAGTGAGTTTGTCGCACGTGCATAAAGACTAAAGTTCCCTCGATGCATTGCGGCAGCGGTGGCGTAGTCAAACTGGTTGGTGAAATCGGTCTCTTTTTTCTTGCGTTTATCCAAGGCTTGTTACTTGCCTGGTTTACTGGAAGCTTTTGGCCGCTGTGTGTGTCGACGATCGCGCTTCTGGGGTTCGTTAGTGGTCGTTGTTGTCCGTAGGGAATGGAGTGGTCCACGAACACACCCTTCAGTGAATGCAGAAGGTCCTCGATGGTCTTTGGAGAGTGCGCTTGCACTTGTCTTAGTACATCTCTGCTCAACCCGTAAATGATCAGTGGGACAATCGATGTTTCGGGTAAATTAGAATCGGCGAGCTGTAGAAGTATCCGCTTCTCATAAAACTAATCTAGTAGGCTGCCTTCTCGATGTTTGCAAAATATTGCCTTATGCCACCGTGCAACCGCATTTTTGTCAAAAGATGTCGTGAAGCTTTCCTTCCACATATCCCACGAATCGTTGGTGTGCTCAGCCACACGAAGTTCGTTACCACTTTTCGCATTCCCTGCGAAAAAGAGCTTTAAATTCTTGATCCGCTCGCTGTTTTGTGTCCAGCGGTTTTTCTCACAGGCATATTCGCAGTAGTCCAGCCATGTAGAAGCAGCTGAAGATTCGCTGTCGAATCACATCTGGCTTTACGGTCTCTTCACACCTTCCTTCTTGCACTCTCATAGATTCTAACACGGTGGTCATAAATTGACTCTGCTGTTCCAATTTATGACCACCGTATCATGTGTATCATATCGGGAACACGCCCGCACATATTTCATCAAATATTCCCTTCTTACAGCAGAACAATCACTCACTCAAAAATTAGCTAATATACATGTTCCACAAAATTAAACTACACCCTGAGTTCGTGCAAGAGAATTACATCAACAAGGGATCCACATACACCTTCCGTCATACTCACTACCTCACAGTCAAGAATACGCACCAATTACGGTAGTCAAAAAATACTTAATCAGATGGCACAATTATTAAATAACCATCCTGAAATACTGTCCATGATTAATAGCTCTAATACACTACACACATTTAAAAGCACCATAAAAAGTTTTCTTCTACGTCTAATGTAATCTGTGTCGGTATTTTTATGTGTTTCTGTTTTATTATATCACATTTTCTATATGTCACTGTGTCCTTGTGTAATGATATAATTGTTTTGATTCGTTTTTTTCTGTGCACTTTGCTGCTAGACTGTACAGGGGGACGGGCCCTTGTCAGGCGACCATAGTCGCCTTTTGCCCTATCCTCCAAGACGTTTGTCTGAATAAAGTATATTCAATTCAA